>CAUYRH010114808.1:0-18237 GCA_963574655.1 Perodicticus potto | reverse complement strand
CCACTGGAAGCTGGAGGAAGTTCTCCAATTACTGTTTTAAGACCAATACTTGAAATATCTCGAAGTTGTTCTTTATCAGAAAGCATATTAGTGCAGAGGGTATCTACAATTGTCTCTACTTGGTATTCTTTTACTTTACTCCCTAAAGGGCCAAGACATTTGACAGATAAATTCTGTACTTCTCCATTTTTATCTTCCAGTAACTTCAAAATCATTTTCACTACTTTCCTTTCACTATCATCATCCAATTTGATGGAATCTTTCTGTAGTTCTGTCATTAAATCATTTGTAGCCATAAACCTGAAGTCCTTGTCACTGTATGCCATCTTTTCCAGCAAATCAGAAATGTGATACGAGGCGCTCGCCATGTTGACGGCTTCGATCCCGCCGGCTGGCACCGCTGCAGCTGCTGGAGCCCCTCCTCCCTCTCCACTTCTACCTATTTTTAACATCCTAATTCTTCTCATTGGCAGATTCATGCAAGTACCAGTGTGACTCATACTGAACTTCTCTGAATCTTGATATCTTGTGGATAATTTGTCTTTCTTTTAAATTAAAGAAAATGGTTTATTGACTTGATTGGTAGGGGTATGGGAAAGAATTTTAGGGTGTTATTACAAGAACAACAAAAAAGTACCATTTTGATAAAAGCTTTAATTACCCTTGTTAATTTGGTTAGAATATAATCTGCATCTACTGCAAATGAGAAGGGATCCTGTTAAAACTAAAGGGGACACAGTATAAAACGTTCTCCAACTCTGTGTTAGAAACATTTCAAGTTACTCCTTCAAAGCCTTTGACCCATCCTAAGGTTGCATGAGTTACTTAGAAAAACATCCTTCATCAGACCCTTCAAATGTTCATGGGTGGGTCACACCAGTATCATGTCCTTGCTGTATTTCCCTCAGAAACAAGATAATCTCTTCACCAACAGCATCTGCTATATGGAAGAGCCGGTGTGAACCTAAGCTTTTATAATAAAGAGATAAGCCACTAAGAACTGGTATCAGAATACCGTTGTATCCCCTTTATCATTGTTCAAACTTAGGGCCTTGTAAGATTCAGGAAAAATTTATATCAAGGAGAGGTCAGATGACTCACATGTACACATTAGCTATTCATACTATGAAATAAAACATAGCTTTTGTTTGACTGCCACATAGTGGAAATACAATATTTATTGGTTAAATAATATGTCATAGAAAAAGAAAGAACTGAGTGAGAGGCTAAGAGGATATCATGAGAAATTACATGGAAGCCTAAAGATAGGCATGAATAATGAAGTCATTGAAGATTGCATATGCTCTACTTTTGCAAAATAGTCCTCAGCCCCCTCCCAATTCCACCTTCCTGACCTTGTCATGGCAAACATAATAAAGAAGAATATTCCTGATATTTATCTTACTCAGGGACCTCATCTTTTCTTTCAATTTCTATAATTTACATCACCAAGAAATTCACAGCGAAATTCCTCATCACCTCCAGCCAGAAGTAAAAAGTCCTAAGTTACACAGCTAGTATTAAAAACACCAGCCTGGGATAAGACTATCTGAAGAGAAAAATAATCTTTATAATCACTGTTTAATTTCTATTAAAATTATAAATTAATAGTTTATGTAAATAATTTTGTCTTAAGTCCCTTAAGCTCATCTTATAAATCTTGCTATTTTATTTACAAATCTAGTGATTGGAGCATAAAAATTTAAAATACTCATTTTTACTTTTTTTATCAGCTTATAAATCTGACAGTTAAATGTTCCCTAAATGTTTGCAACCATTATCAAATTTAGTTGATTAAATTCTGATGAATAAATATTTATCATAATTTTTCTAAGAAATTAAAGCAGATCCAATTTAAGTCAGCATTTTTCTAGGGATTCAAAACACCTTAAGTAGAACAAATCTACACATCTCATACAATGCCTTAATAAATTATTTATATAATTATAATTGAAATAAATGAGTTTGACACATTTATTTATCATCTATATCTTAACTTTCACACTTTCACTGGGATTGTAAAGCCATGTAATACTCATGGAAAACAGAATTAATAGTCTCAAACCCAACCAAGTCTGAACAGCAGAAAAGTTAAGACTAGGAAATATTTACAAATGTGGGCAATGAATAGGAAGGCTAGTCCTAGGACTAGGACACAGACAATTCGGTACCTTTCAGAATCATTAGAGCAAAACTGGCATGTATTATGGCTAGTATCTTCATAACAGCTTTTTCCAAGGCCACGTTTTTTCCTCCAAATCATGCTTTATGTATTCCCTGGATATTCCTAGGTTATCATCTTATATATTTATTACTGAGTCTTTTATGATAATTTTCACAACTTTACCTCTATCAGAATATAATGTTACCTAATTTGACTTCCCAAGCCTTTTGACTCCAAACCTGAATCACAACACCACAGTTAGTTACCTATTAGCTATCCATTATACTTTCTTGTTCCTAATAAAATCTGATTTTGTTCAGGAATTCATCCTCTCAGCCAGTCCCGGTACTGGGGAGAATCTTCCTCATTCTTAGACTCAGGAGCATTTTTTAAAAAGTCTAAATCAGCTCTTGCTGGCCCAGAGGTAAGCACAGGGCCAAGGTTGTCCCAAGAAGATTGTAGGAGAGCAAATCCTCCTCCTTGATACCGCTGGAAGTTGTCCTGTGATCCCTAAGATCATGAAACATGCCTTGTAGGAAAGGCCTAGCTGTGTGTAACCTAATTACATGGAAAGGACATGCGTGTCTGGTAACATGGGTATCAGAGCTTACTTTTGCTCTTGGATGGTATTTATATGAGATAGTATACTTTTAAAAATAATGAGGAGCCATAGAAAGCTATGAAATTTTTCAAGGATATCCTAATTTAAACGTTTAGCAAAACTTGAACATAGTATACATCCAATTCAAATTGTAGATTATAAACACTTTTGTTGATAACATTGGAAAGTTATAGATGCCTTCGTTTAAAAATATCAATAATTTGCCTAATTTGAGTATTATTAGAGACACATAGCTTTGAGGAATTACTATTTTCTTTATGATGCTCAAAATATAATAGCTTTCCCTGTGGAAGCCTTTTTAACTTGGTTCTTTGTGATTTTAACAATGTCTCCCAAGTTTTGTATTTGTGTTTTTGTTTATTTGTTTATTTTTTGTTTTTCTTTTTCAAGACAGAGTCTTACTCTGTCACCTTGGGTACAGTGACATGGAATCAAAGCTCACAGCAACCTCAAACTCTTGGGCTTGAGCAAACCCCTTGCCTCAGCCTCTTGAGTAGCTTGGACTACAGGTACCTGCCCCAATGGCCAGCTACTGTCTTCTATTTTTAGGAGTTTGCTCTTGCTTAGGCTGGTCTTGAATTCCTGAGCTCAAGCAATCCATCCACCTCGGCCTCCCAGAGTAGCAGGATTACAGGTGTGAGCCACCATGCTTGTCCTGCATTTTTTTTTCTTTTTTAAAAATATTTCTTATCTGCAGAAACAATATGAACATCTTGGCTCATACTGTATTCCTTGCCATAAGGAAGCCTGATTTCTTTGGGGTAAAGGACAGTATTAGACACCAAAATTTGTGAGCAAACCAAATTGTTTCATGTGATTGATGGTGGCTTTGACAAAGTGACACTTCTTATAGAAGTGTAATCTACTACTTTTCTAACATAGTTAGAAAATGGTGACAAAATTAATGGTGATAAATTCACATTGATATCATTGATATTTCTGATTTAACTCTTATGAAACTAATTTTCAAACTTTTTCCCAAAATAAAAACATTTATAACTTGTCTACTTGGGTTTTTTAAACTCCTTGCTCAAATTGTACAAAGAATCAATCCTCTTCTCTTTTGGAGTCCTCATCATCCCATGAAGCAATGTACAGTCACTTTAATAACATATATTCTAACATGATTACCCACAGACAAAAGTAAGAAAGGAAAATTCATCTGTAAGACAGGATCTTTAGTTTTAGAAAATAGCAAAGAGTAGGGGACAGGATAATTAAGTTTCCTGACTTTGAGTTTATTCCAGTTTTCTGTTTCATGTGAAGATCTCCTCATGATTAATATTAGGGCTCTGTACCCTTAATTCTCACCTTAATTTACTAGTCCTCATCCATACCATCTGTTTAAACCTGGAATTTTCAGAGATCTGTAAATGATGAACTGCAGGCTCATCTTGCAAGTGGAATTTACAATGTAGCTCCCCAGTGATGCATCTTGACTGAAATAAATGCAACATTTATAATGTCTCATAAAAAGCACCAGGCTGTAAGGCTGCATCTTTATATGCCAGATAAATTTTTAAAGTGGCTTATACAACACTCATGCAATAAACAATCTTGTGAATAGATAATCTAAAACATGCTTTACACTTGAAGGAAAGTAAAGATCAGAATATTGGAAAGGTACCCTGCTATATGCTATATACCAGCTACAACAGTTTCATGCCTTTTCTACCATTTCTAAAAGGGAAAATGTATATTCTGTATACAGGAAGGAAAAACTCCAATACCAGACCCTTTCAAATACTAATAAAAATTCTTATAAAGCATCAGTTTTATGTTTCATTGTATGATGTTGATATTGCTAATAATATTATAAATTCTGAAAGTATAAGATTCTCAGAATACCTAAGACTCACTGAATAGATAACATGGATATTGGTCCACATTATGTTTAATACAACTTCTATGTTTTCTCGGGTGTTCTTGAACATATCCATGATAAAGATACTATACCCCGGTGTTGTCATGTGAATGTAAGGCAGAACTTTCTCACAGGGAAGATTTTTCCCACCACAGCAAGGGGGAATAAAAGAAATCTCTTGGGGAGAAAAAAAATTAGTTCACACTAGGAAAAAAAGAGTGCAGAGCATTTTACCATTAAAACAGCCTGGCTGAAGGAAACTGTCAATAGATTTTCTAAATTACTCTCAGAAGAATTGAGGACTTAAATTAGGAATCCAGCATGATTCCATCTGGATCTAGCTCTTGTGCTAATTTAGTTGAACTCTAGCAGTATATGTAATGCTTAAAGGAAGGAACCTGAGGACTATTTTAATCCTCTAAAGAAGAGAGAGAACCTTGAATCACTTACACACAGAAATTTACCAGCATGTACCCCAGCAGTTTTCTCCATCCTGAAATCTATCCCATCCTAGATGTTGTTCCGAGATGGGCTTTATGAAGTCCACAAAACATAATATCCTAGAGCAGCACAAACAGATTAATGAATTTTGGAAGCACTCATTTTGGGGTTCAGATATTTACTCTGCTAACACTTATTAATTGAGCAAGTTTGACAAGAGACTTACTCATCTCTGAACTTCATTTTCATACATCTGAGTAAGCATGATAATAGTGCTTGGTAGCATGGTTGGAACAAATAAAAGATATACTATACAGAAGCAAGCAGAACAATACAGGAAGAATTAAGACTATTTGTAAACCAATATAATTTATCATTTGAAACATGATAGAAAAATCGAGATGCTTTTCAAGAGACCATTTATCATGGTGCCTTAGTCGTACTCTGTAGAGCATATCCAGAACGAAGGTAAAATTATTCTCTTTTGTTGTATATGATTTGGATACTGGAAAAAGTATCAAAAATACTATACATGTGTAAATTTGGCATTATTTATGAAATGCACCTAAAATAATAGTCAAGACTTCATCCCAAACTTTACTAATATTAAGATGGTATTTTAACATATCCCTTAGTATCTGAATAGCAAATGATCCCAAAACCCAGTGGCTTAAAACAATATTTATTAGAAACACAGACATAGTTATTACAGCTCTAAAACCATTTAGAACACACATTTAGGTTAATCTGTGTCCACACCTCTGTGTGCTGCACTCACCACTTGAGATCTCGTGTTGGTGGCTCCAACAGTCACCAGGTTCCTCTGCCACCACTTCTGTCACACTGTGCATCACTTACACTGGGCCCTCACTGGTTGCAGGAGCTGTAGGGAGAACAACAGGCCAGTTGGGGCCCAGGAAATGGATTCAGTGACCTTTGAGGATGTGGCTGTGAACTTCACCCTGGACGAGCGGGCTTTGCTGGATTCTTCCCAGCAAAGGGAAGAATCTCTACAGAGATGTGATGCAGGAAACTTTTAGAAACCTGGCCACTATAAAGATCTTATGAGAGAGACTCTTTGAAAGGAAAGAAGGTAGTCAGTTTGGAGAAACCTTCAGTCAAATTCCAGAACACATGCTAAACAAGAAAACGTCTCCTGGAGTAAACCCATGTGAAAGCAGAGTGTGTGGAACATTCAACATTTATTATGGCCATTAAACCTGTCACTGAACACAAACCATCTGAATATGAGGAATATAGGCAAAAGCCATGTACACGTAAGCAACGTGAGAAAACTTTCAGTTATCTCCACTCCTTTGGAACACATGAAAGGTCTTCCACTGGAAAGAAACTGTGATTATAAGGAATGTGGAAAAACTTTCATTTCTTTCACTGGCTTTCAAAATCACATGGTAATAGACAATGGAGATGGACCTCAAATGTATGTGCACACAAAATAACTCACACAGGAGAAAAAACTTATGAATGTAAGGAGTATGGGAAAGCATTCATTCATTTCAGTTCCTTTCCTTTCACATACACAAAAGGACTCACACTGGAGAAAAACGCTATGAATGTAAGCAGTGTGGGAAAGCATTTGCTCAGCAGAGGAGTGTTCAGTGACACATGAGAATACACACTGAAGATAAACCTTGTAAACGTAAAGTAGGTGGGAAATCCTTTTACTCTCCTGGATCATTTCAAAGGCATGGAAGACATCACACTGGAGAGAAACCCTATGAATGTAAGTAATGTGGCAAAGCCTTAAGTTCTTCCACTTCCTTGCAATATCATGAAAGGGTATCACTAGAAAGCCTTCAGGCCTGCCAAGTTCATTTGAATACATGAAAAGATTCACATAGGCAAGAAATCCCAGGAATGCAAAGAATGTGGTCAAACCTTCACTTGCTCTACTTCCTTTCAGATATATATTGTAGACTTCATACTGGAGAGAAACCCTATGAATGCAACAATTGCAGTAAAACCCTCAGGTCTGCCAAAGGCATTCGACCTATGTGAAAGGACTCACACAGGCAAGAAACTATATGAATGTAAGCAATGTGGGAAAGCCTTCCATTATGACAGCTCCTTTATCATGCAAGGACACACACTAGTGAGAAACATTGGGAATGTAAGCCATGTGGGAAAGTCATCAGTTCCACTTCCTTTCAAATACATGAAAGAATCCACACAGGAAAATATCCTATGAGTGTAAGCAATGTGAACCCATCCGTTAGGTCATTTCACAGACATGAAAAGATTCACTGGAGAGAAACCCTATAAATGTAAGTCATGTGGTAATGCCCTCAGGTCTGCCAAGTCCCTTCAAATGCATGAAAATCCTGCACAAAAATCCTATGAATGGAAGGAATGTGGGAAGGCCTTTTGTCTTAGTTCCTACCAAAGACATGAAAGAACTCATGCTACTAATATATGAGAGAAATATCATGAATGTGTAGACCTGGGACAGCGTTCTGTTGTCTCAGTTCCTCCTGAACACATATTAGAGTGGAAAAAGACTATGAAACTTTGAGTGTGGAAGAGGACAACAAAATCCAGAGTTGGAGTTGGATGATTCCATGATAAAATTCACCAATAGCCTGTCTTATGTGAGATTGCAAAGACAGAAATGAAGAATGCTTTAGTTACTTTTTAGAGCACCATATAGAGAGAGTGCCAGATTCATATGGGCTGTGTGGACTCCTTCTTCATGCTCGTTTTTATGAATTCTTGGTTTGCCAAAGTGTTCACTTCACTAGGTTTCCAAAGATCTCTCTAGAAGTTCCACATTAAAAACCTATCAGTTGTAGAAAGGAAATTGAGGAGAATTGAATGAGAATGTATTTTTTTAAAGAATAAGGGAAAAAATATCAATGTGAAATTTGTTTTTCTGCTGGCATTACAATGTCTTTACCAGAGAGCTAAAGTAGACTGTTGTGGGTGGGAATATCCTCTCATGCTTTACTCCTAGTCTATTGATTGAATTGGTAGAAGTGGTAATTTGTACTGCCATGACAGCTACAATGCTGCCATCCAAACCAACTGGATGGGGGCTTATTCTCCTGCTGCATTGTGCAGTAACTGGGCTCACCCAGAACTTTTATATAAGAACACTGCCTCTTATCAGGAAATCTTTAGTGTTTCCTGTTTTCACAGCTGACCATAATGTCTCAGTTCATTTTCATTCATATTTTATGTGATTAAAAGGAACATGTTTAGGATATTATATCCTTACTTATAAGCATAATATGTTTACAATTTCCCTTTATAATAATAATTTTCTCCAATTTCAATATCAGGTGTATCCAGATCAAGTAGAATGATTTTGAAATATTTCTTCTTTTTCTATTGTCTATAAGATTTGGCATGATCTTATAGAAACTCTCCTTTACTTTTATTTATGTAATATTAGTTGTCTATTTTTTGAGACTTTGGGACAAAAATAAGAAGTTAGCTGATAACTTCATACTGAGCCTCACAGTCAAAGCACTCTATAACATCTTATTTGACAATGTGAACATTACTTTCTTGGCATTATTATTACTAATATCACTTAATATTTTGATGCAGTAATCGTCTATTTTCTTTTCTGAATGTGTTTATTTTCATTCATTATTTACGTGGTTTTTGTTTCTAGTCTTTATCTTAAACATTGTTATTATTATTACATTTTAAGTCTTTTAAATTCTGTGAAGGAAAAAAGTGGAAACCTAATTAATACATGTATATGTAAAAATAAAAAAAAATTTAAAAAAAGGAGTATGTATTTTTTGGACACCAAGATTTCTGTTCATTTCCTATAAATAGATTAACTATTCATCAACTCATATACTAACATATGTTATTCTCATTTTTCAATTAATGAAATGCTACATTAAACTTTCCTATAGACATCATGGATTAGAACAAGTTAGAATGACACTGAGTTATTCTTTTGACGTTGTGAGTGCATATTAGCATATGCATAAACATCAGTCATTTTTCTCCCTTCGTACCTTTTACTTTTCATGCTAATATATTTTTAAACTCTCTTAATTTTCCTTCAGATATAATAATTCCAGTATCTAAATCATGTTATGAATTTTCTATTTTAAAAGATCACCAGTATTGTGATTGTTGATGAAAAGAATGTAATTGTAGCAATAAATATTACTATAAGCTATTTAAAAACACACATTTAGAGATGTTGAGAATTTGTTTTATATGCCTGTTGGCCATTTGCATATCTAGTTTTTTGGGGTGGAAAGTTCTGTTCATATCTATTGTCCACTTTTGCATAAGGTTATTTGCTTTTTTCTTCCTGGTTTGTTTGGGTTCTTTGTAGATTTGGGATATTGCCAGATGTATAGTTTGTGGGTATTTTCTCCCACTCTGTAGGTAATGTACTTACTTTGTTGATTAAATTTCTCCACAGCAAGTGAAATAATTAAGTCCTATTTGTTTATTTTCATGATTACTGTATTTGCTTTTGGACTTATAGTCATAAGTTCTTTGCATAGGCTGATATCTACAAGAGTATTTCCTACAGTTTCTTCCAGAATTTTTCTGGTCTCCTGTCTTACATTTATGTCTTTAATCCATCTTGAGTTAAATGCTGTATATAGCAAGATATAGGGGTCTTGTTTCATTCTTCTTTGTGTGGCTATCCTATTTTCCCAGCACCAGTTACTGAATAGAGAACCCATCCTTTCCCTTGTGTATGTTTTTGCCTGCTCTGTCTAAAATCAGTTGGGGCTAGCTATATGGTTTTAGTTTGGGTTCTCTATCTTATTCCCTTGATCTATGTCTCTGCTTTTATAACAGTAACTAAACTTGGCTGTTTTAGTTACTATAGCTTTATAGCATAATTTGAAATCAGGTAACATGATGCCTCAAGATTGATTCTACTTGCTTAAGATTGCTTTGGTTATTTGGGTTCCTTTTTTTCATTTGGTATGCTTAGGAATTTTTTTTCTGGATCTGTGAAACACAATTGGTATTTTGATAGGAATTGCATCGAATCTTTAAATTACTTTGAGCATAAGGACATTTTAATAATTAAAATTTTTAAATGTAAAAGACATAACATACCAATAATGTGCATGTAATGAAAGGGTTTGTTACAGAAAATAAACACACATTAAAATTAGTTACAAGATAGAAACTATAATTTTACAAACCACATACCCTGACAATTTTCTAACAATATTATAAGGGATTCTTAAAAGTATATCAATTAAATTAGGTAGATTAGAGTCATTTGAAAGTCAGTGAAAGTTGCAACAGATTCTATGATTATTTGCCTAAATATTTAACATAGAAAAATTTTATAAGCATGTCTCTCTATTGTTATATATTACCTTTATTTCTGTATAGTTATGAATAAAGACTTAATCTAGACAATAAAAAAGAGCACACATTTAGAATATAGCAAAACTCAGTAAGTTTTGCTGATGTCAATGTTAATGCATATGTGTTCTTCAATAAAGCTGAGAATCATAAAGAAAAGTAAGGTTTTGTATTTGGTTTCAGTTACCATCATACACAGGACACTAAGAGGATAAACTATCATGAAACAGGGGATCTGTCACCCTAATCACTGTCTTAACTTTCAGTGCTTTATTCTCTGGATGGTATACACTCCCCAAGGTCTATCACACAGACTGCTCCACTTTTCTTGGTAGTTTCTGTAGAACATTTCTGTTGCAGCTCTAGCTCCGTGGGCAAAGATGTAACTGTGGTTCCAAAAGTATGCTAGAGTTAAAAAGCAGATAACTGACTTTCAAGAAGTAACTTTATCCAGGGGATGTTACATTTTCTCCCTGATATATGTGTGTACGTACATATATATCTCTATACATATATACATACATACACACATATATATCAGGGAGAAAATGCAACATCCCCTGGATAAAGTTACTTGCTAAAAGTATGTATACACACACACACACACATGTATATATGTCACATATGAATATATACATATAAAATATATACATAATGTATATTTATGCATATATAATATATACATATATGAGTATATATACATATATGAGTGATATGTATATGTATATATGTATATATATCAAATGATGAGAGAAAGAATGCTTTCTTCAAAAAGCCTTAATTCATCTTGATTTTTACTTTAATTTTTATATCATCAGTATTAAATTCATTGCCTTTTTCTTGCCTATTTATAAATGATTTAACCCTTTTCCTTGAGGGAATGTATTTTTTCCTGAGTGAAAACTATATTCCTTTGTGCCCTGTTACTTTCCAACACAATCTCAACACTTATAAACCACTGAATTCATTTTGCTGACTAATTGACTATAAGTGTTTGAATTAATGCACCAGATATTTTCACTCATAAATTATGACTTGATCAGAAGTCGACCAATTCATAAGCTGCATCAAGATGAGTAGAACACCAGAACCTCATCTAGAAAATTACTGCTCAAATTTATGTAGCTTCCAAAATGCCCAATTAATTCTCAATAGGTAATTTATTCCCTTGAAGAATTTAACTTATTAAATTTATGTTGCTTCAAATTAAAAGATTTTAAAATAAAGGATGTTTTACACACAGTATCTCTTTGTTCTCTAAATGAGATAATCTAAATGTGACTGTAATTACCTTAATAATCATTTTCCAAGGTATTGTATCACTTGAAAAGTGCTTCCACACACAATTCCTCTGACCTGCCAGATCCAGTATTACTGATTTTATCTGACAAAAATGGTGACTTAGGGAAAACAAGGGATTTTCCGAGGCTGTATATTTACATGTTTTTACATACCCTGGCCAGCACCTGTTCTGGCACCTTTTCCATTATCCTACCCTGACTTTCTCCCATCAATACTGTTGCAATTTATATGCTCTACATAATCCTACACACCCACCATCGTTTAGTGATAGGAATGTCATTATTCTAAAACTCTCTTTTTATGGCAGGAGAAACCATCTGCCTTTACTGTACATATTTCTTCTACTGCAGCAGCAATATTCCTGAGGTAAGTATGCATTAAATGATGCTCAATTGATCAGAGTGGTAAAGATGGTGGGAGGGGAAAGAGGAATTCTTCTGCCAGTTTTAAGACACTCTTCATTACCTTTGTTCTTCACTCCATTACATACACCTCAGAGCTTGAGAAAACAAATCAGCATAGCTCACCATCAGCCAGCACGTTCATAAACGGGCAAAAGGGGGGAAGGAGTCTGTCCTCCAGAACCATAAGGATAACAACAGATAAGGTGAACAAGAGCTCTGCCTTCATCTCAGGCTTATGTTCAATTAGTGTGAATGACAACTATAAACAGAAATGAACAAAGACAATTCAACAGAACTTAATTTGAATTTACCTCTTACATTTCTGATAAACCAATATCTCGCAATAAAATAAAAAATAAGTTGCAGAACAAAAGTGAGAATTACATTCTGAGGTCATAAGAGTGGGGACTGTCAGGCAGCTGTTTTCCACTAATAATTTGACTTACAACAACATTAAATTGGGTTCTCTCTTTTGTTACCTTAATTTTTAATTCTGGATTTAGAAAGAAAAAGAAAAAGACATTAATGTAAAAAAAGAGACTTCAGCCAGATTATCAGAACCTACTGTTTCTTGACCTTTTGGCTAAGATCACATGCAGATTATCAGAACCTATCTGAAGGGGTCTTAGAATCAAATTAAGAAACTCATTAAACAATAATATGGCAAACAAACCCAACATGAAGGTTAAAGTTCAGGATAAAAAGCCAATAAGGGGCTCCAAAATACAAAATTATATTTTCCTTTTAAGTATTTTTGAAAATTTTCCATCAGGAAAATTATCTTTAATATTGATTAACTGAATGAGTTGCTTGAATTCTCTGAATTCAAGTCTTTTCGTTCCTATGAACTTCAATGGATTTCCATCAGAATTAAGTGAAAGTATATGAAAGCATCTTGCAAATGTCTTTGCTTTGCTTGCTTTATTTTTTACTAAGGTACTCCTCAAACAGGATATCTTTACAATGAAAAGAGGAGCATAATCACATTGGGTTCATAGTCATGCGGTCCTGGTCTACCATATTGTTACTTACTAGAGTATTTATGATTTATGTTATGATAATGACATATTTTCTTTTTTACTTTAATTTTTAGGGCTAATGAAAACAATTCAACTTGTATTTTTCATTTTAAAACTTTGTAGGGTAGAGAATCTTCCTTTAGCCATATCTGAGACTCAGAGGAGCCTGCTATCCCATCATGTTAGAGTTAAGTAAAATTGTAATCTGACTTTAGGTCGACAGGACTCTGTAACTAATTCAGGGACTTTTAAACCTCTACCAATACACAATGGCTTATCTGGAGCCATAAATCCTATGAGAAAGATCTTAAACTTTGTCTGCAATTTAGATTCAGACAAATATAAACACAGTGATTAGGGCTGTGGGAGGCACCATTGCCAAGGTAGCAACCAAACGAGAACCCAGGAAAAGAGGAAGAAATGTGACAGGATGAACTGGACTCTGCTGGATCTCTAAGGGAAGGGAAGGGAGTCTAAGAACAGCAGGAGTGTGTTTGTGTGACCAGTCCTCAAATCAGCGTTGCCTGCCACAATGTCTACACACCCTTGGAAAGGAGACCCTTGGAGGAACAGAAAGAACTGTGTCTTCAGGAGCACAAGCAGCAGTGCTGTGAGACCAACCTCTCAGGGAATAGGACACACAAAAAAAGAAAAGTGATCATATTTTGTTTTTGTTTAATTTTGGTTAGAAAAGGAGGTGAGCATGTAAGCATCTTGGACAGACTCCCTCCTGGAAAGCTCTCACCTGACAGCTCAGTGAAAGTCCACAGGACCATAACATCTGGTGATCTTCTTCTCACAAACCCACATTCTCAGGTACTATTCCTTCAAATATCTATTATCCTACCAGAAAGACACAGGAAGAAGGAAGTAAAGAAGGAATCACTTGATAAGCATTTGGTGTCAAGATGGGTCTCCCACCCAGACCCAGCTATAGCTTGAAGAAAGGGACCTGGATATGTACCAAGTGAGTGTAAGAAAAGAGATATGATTCGGCATTCAGGAGTTAGGGGAGAGGGCAAAGAGGGAGGCAGGTACCACCCCATGAATCATTTAATACATTTTGTAACAAAAATGAGCATGTGACTCATCCACCTTATTCCCCGATTAGTTTTGTAGACATGGTATTGGAGTGGCATTATGTTATGGTTACCTTTAAAAATTTCCACAGAATCTGCCACAACAGCAGGGAACTGAGTTCTCCAGATGGGCCAGAGGTGACACAGTTTAGGAAAGACAAGAGACAGCAATAAATAATAAGCCATGACAGGAGGAAGTTTAGAATCCAAATTTTCCAAGGTTACCAAGGGGCCAAAGGAACATAAGTATCTGTGTATGCATGTGGTCCTGGAAATTCAGGCCATAATCCACAGTCAGTACAATGATTAGGAGTTTACAAGGACAGAGTCCATGGCCCAAATCTAGTGGAAGGTAACAACTGATGGAAAGAGAATACGGTCATTCTTCTCCAGATTTCTTGTAGGGCCCATTAAACTTGTAGAAAAAATAATACCCTGAACAATTATGATAGCCACTATTTGTTGCATGGCTATTTATTTTTAGGTTATTTGAAACTAAATAAATTTGAAAATCCAATTCCTCAGTCACAACTGCCACATATCAATTGCTCAGCAGTAACATGAGGGTAGTGGGCACCAGATTAGATGGCACAGAAATAGAATGTTCCCATCATCATAGAAAGTTCTGTTGGGTGGCATTCATCTAGAAGTAACCTCACTTAGGACAAGAAACTACTGCCTAGAGGACATGAAAGTTAAAGATGTGGCGTTCAAAGTGATACCTAAATTGAGATTGTCCTAAATAAAAAATTGTTGAATAAATAGAGGGTAAAACATAAAAAATGCTAGAATTCCTACTAATCAGACAGATGGGAGCAAGAAGTGTGAGGCATTGAAGTGTTACTGATAAGGTGACCCTTAAAGTATTATACAAGCCCACGGTGCTCCAAATGCATTTGTAATGACATCCAGATGCTCTGGTAATAATAATTAATATGAGTGTAAAATTACATTTGTTCAGAAGCAGTCTTATCTCCATACCTAGAATTAGATGTCACTACATTCTACATTTTTTTAAAGATTGAGTTTTTTAAAATAACTTTTACTGTGTATGAAAACATAATGCAATCACCATTTTGGTTATTTAGAAAAATAAAACAATTTTTAAACTTAAAGTTAGGGTCCAGGAGCATCTTGACAATGGCTTTCAAGCCCTCTATTCTTGTGTCCCTATAATAGGAACACTGAAGAATAAACACATGCATTAAAGATCTTGATAAGACAAACTTTAAGAATTCACTTGCCCTCAATGCCAGCGATGTCTTTTTTTTTGGCTGCTTTTTTTGGCCCGGGGCCGACGCCCTACTCCTGAGCCACAGGTGCCACCCCCAGTGATGTCTTAACAAGAAACATTTCTATGAGTAGATAAGTATCTTCCATATTTTCTATGTTAGCAAATCTAATGTTTTATTTTAAAAATTATTTTACATAAGTATTGATAACCCTAACATTATTTTATGGAAGTCATTTGCTTTATTATATATTAAGGAGCATTTCTAGGAATAATTCCTTTTAAGCAACAGAAATCAATACAATTAATATCCAGTTGTATGTGTGACCTAAACATGTGATCCTAGTGTTAATATCCAGTCCCATTAGAATATAAATGTGTAATCTACAAAAGGCATGTTAGTACTACAATCTATGTCACCTGTTTCTCTCCCCTGTGGAAATACTACATCCAGCATTTCTACACGAAGTGATATTTGGAATTTCTATGGCTCATCTAGACTGAAAGGAAATCTCACTCATATGTGCTGAAAGGGTATTAAAATTAAGACCCAAGAGTAGATAAATTATTTAACTAGATGTGGACATAATTTTGTGTGTTTATATATATATGAAAATCTTTAATTGAGATAGAATCTACTCTATCTCCCTGGGTATAGTACTGTGGCATCAGAGCTCATAGCAACCTCAATCTCTTGGGCTCAGGCAATTTTCTTGCCTCATCTTTCCAAGTAGCTGGGAACACAGGTGCCTGCCCCAATTACCAGCTAGGAAATACATGTTTTATCAGCTACTCCATACTCACCCTAATGAATTCATATACATTTACTTACATAGTACAAATAATATATATGGTTGATCTAATCTATGTTACACAACATTCATTATTTATAAATGTATTTAGTTAAAATGGTACTAATGAAGACAAAATAAAAGGGTTTATTTGTACAGAAATTATATTTACCAAAAGAAATATCTGTCCCATAACCATAAAGTAAATCTTTGGTCCTGGCTAAATAACTAACCATTGGTTTCAAGTGACACTGAGATAAACAAATTGATGTATTTACTTCACGCCTTTAACAAATATGAATTATTTGTATTGGCTAGAACTCATTTCCCAAAGCAATCTACAGATTCAATGCTATCCCTATTAGAATACCAACATCCTACTTTCAAGACTTGGAAAAAATAATTCTGCATTTTGTATGGAACCAGAAAAAAAATCTCATATAGCTAAGGCAGTTTTTAGTAATAAAAACAAAGCCAAGGGCATCAGCATACCAGATTTAAGGTTGTACTACAAGGCCATGCTGTCAAAACAGCATGGTACTGGCACAAAAATACAGACATAGACTGTATTTGAATTGAATAGAAAACCAGGAAATGAAACTAACCACTTACAACCACCTAATCTTCAATAAACCAAACAATTACATACACTGGGGAAAAGACTCCCTATTCAATAAATGGTGCTGGGAGAACTGGAAACCCACATGTAAAAGACTGAAACTGGACCTGCACCTTTCTCCACTCACAAAAATTGATTCAAGATGGATAAATTGTTGCTGCCAGCCAGCCCTCCTGATCGATGATGCAGAGATAGCACCACAGAGGAAATGACTTATCTAAAAGGGAATGGCTGAAGCTCTCTCAGGCATTCAGCAAAAATCCATCTTTACTAAGATTCTTATACACCCCAAATCATCAGATAACAATATCCAAGAATAAAGAACATGAAAGGTAACAAAAACTGTCATAACAATTCATTGTTAACATTAATACAGCAAAACATGTACACACCTTTCTAAACTAAGAATGTTCTGCTTGGAGATAAACAACAATGGAGATAAACCACAAAGGCACTGAGTTGTCTGTTCTGTTTGCCTCCTTCCCTACATGATTAACTGAAAGCTATCTTGTAAGTAACGGTAAGGGGACAAAGTACAACAGCCCACTGCCCTGAGCAATAACCAATTCCCAGCTTCGACTTGGCGGGGCCCTCCAGCACATTCTTTCCTTTAGGGCATAACTGCCTGCTTTTTCAGCTAGGCCACTTTGGTGGCATGGGGGAGATTTTTTCCCCCCAAAGTCACTTATAGCCCAACTACTTAAAATGTCCCTTCTCAGGGCCTTGTATCTCAAGGAGCACAAATGAAACTGGTTAACTTTACATGAGTGCAGGAGACCACGCCCCTTCAATAAAGGACTTAAATTTAAGGCATGAAATGATAAAAATCCTCAAAGAAAGCATAGGAAAAACACTGAAAGATATCAGCCTGAGGAAAGACTTTATGAAGAAGACTGCCCTGGCAATTGCAACAACAACAAAAATAAACAAATGGGACTTAATTGAGCTGAAAAGCTTCTGTATGGCTAAGGAGACAACAACCAAAGCAAATAGACAACCTACACAATGGGAAAGGATATTTGCATATTTTGAATCAGACAAAAGCTTGATAACTAGGATCTATAGAGAACTCAAATTAATCCACATGAAAAAAGCTAACAATCCCATATATCAATGGGCAGGAGACAATGAATATAATCTTCTCTAAAGAAGACAAATGGCTAACAAACATATAAAAAAAATGCTCATCATCTCTAATTATTAGAGAAATGCATATCAAAACCACCCTGAGATACCATCTAGACCCAGCGAAGATGGCTCACATCACAAAATCTCAAAACTGAAGATGCTGGTGTGGATGTGGAGAGAAGGGAACACTTTTACACTGCCGGGGGGAGTGCAAACTAATACAACCTTTTTGGAAGGAAGTATGG
>CAUYRH010114803.1:0-15911 GCA_963574655.1 Perodicticus potto | reverse complement strand
ATAGGCTTTAAACCAACCAAAGTAAAGAAGGGTAAAGATGGACATTTCATATTTGTTAAAGGTACTACTCAATCTGATGAGATTTCAATTATTAATATTTATGCACCCAACCAGAATGCACCTCAATTTATAAGAAAAACTACAATAGACATGAGTAACTTGATTTCCTCCAGCTACGTAGTAGTTGGAGATTTTAATACTCCTTTAGCTGTGTTGGATAGATCCTCCAAAAAGAAGCTAATTCAAGAAATTTTAGATTTAAACTTAACCATTCAACAACTGGATTTAACAGACATCTAAAGAACCTTTCATCCTAATAAAATTGAATACACATTCTTCTCATCACCCCATGGAACATACTCCAAAATCAATCACATCTTAGGTCACAAGTCTAACCTCAGCAAATTTAAAAGAATAGAAATTATTCCTTGTACCTTCTCTGACCATCATGGAATAAAAGTTGAACTCAATAACAACAGGAATCTGCATACTCATACAAAACATGGAAATTAAATAATGTTATGCTGAAGGATAGATGGGTCATAGACGAGATTAAGAAGGAAATTACCAAATTTTTGGTACAAAATGACAATGAAGACACTAATTATCAGAACCTCTGGGATACTGCAAAGGCAGTCCTAAGAGGGAAATTTATAGCACTGCAAGCCTTCCTCAAGAAAACAGAAAGAGAGGAAGTTAACGACTAATGGGACATCTTAAGCTACTGGAAAAGGAAGAACATTCCAACCCCAAACCCAGAAGAAGAAAAGAAATAACCAAAATTAGAGCAGAATTAAATGAAATTGAAAACAAAAGAATTATACAACAGGTCAATAAATCAAAAAGTTGTTTTTTTGAAAAGGTCAATAAAATAGATAAATCTTTGGCTAACCTAATGAGGAAAAAAATAAAATCTCTAATTTAATCAATCAGAAATGGTAAAGACTAAATAACAACAGACCCCTCAGAAATTCAAAAAACTCTTAACAAATATTACAAGAAATTTTACTCTCAGAAATATGAAAGTCTGAAGGAAATTGATCAATATTTGGAAGCACGCCACCTTCCAAGACTTAGCCAGAATGTAGTGGAAACATAGAACAGGCCTATATCAAGTTCTGAAATAGCATCAACTACAAAAAAAACTCCCTAAAGAGAAAAGCCCAGGACCAGATGGCTTCACGTCAGAATTCTACCAAACTTTTAAATAAGAACTAGTACCTATATTACTAAACCTCTTCCAAAACATAGAAAAAGAAGGAATACTACCCAACACATTCTATGAAGCAAACATGACCTTGATCCCTAAACCAAGGAGAGACCCAACAAGAAAAGAAAACTATAGACCAATATCACTAATGAATATTGATGCAAAAATATTTAAAAGATACTAACAAACAGAATCCAACAACACATCAAACAAATTATATACAATGACCAAGTGGGCTTTATCCCTGGGTCTCAAGGCTGGTTCATTATATGTAAATCTATAAATGTAACTCAGCACATAAACAAATTAAAAAATAAAGACCATATGATTCTCTCAATTGATGCAGAAAAAGCTTTTGACAATATCCAGCATTCCTTCATTATCAGAACACTTAAGAAAATTGGTATAGAAGGGACCTTTCTTAAACTGATAGAAGCCATCTACAGCAAACCCACAGCCAATATTGTATTGAATAGAGTTAAATTGAAACCATTTGCACTTAGATCAGGAACCAGGCAAGGTTGCCCAATGTCTCCATTGCTCTTCAACATTGTAATTGAAGTTTTAGCCATTGCAATCAGGGAAGAAAAGGCGATCAAGGGTATCCACATAGAATCAGAAGAAATCAAACTTTCACTCTTTGCAGATGATATGATTGTATATCCGGAAAACACCAGGGATTCTACTAAGTCATGGAAGAAGCCCAAGTGCCCATTGAACCATGAATGGATTTATAAGTTGTGGAACATGTATACCATGGAATACTATGCAGCCTTAAAGAAAGACGGAGACTTTACCTCTTTCATGTTTACATGGATGGAGCTGGAACATATTCTTCTTAGCAAAGTATCTCAAGAATGGAAGAAAAGTATCCAACGTACTCAGGTCTACTATGAAGCTAATTTATAGCTTTCATACGAAGGCTATCATCCAACTATAGCACAAGAATATGGGGAAATGGGCAAAGGAGGGGAGGGGAGGGGGGAGGGTGGGGTGAAGAGAGGGTAATTGGTGGGGCCACACCTATGGTGCATCTTAGAAGGGTACAGGCAAAACTTACTAAATGCAGAATAGAAATGTCTTCATATGATAACTAAGAAAATACCATGAAGGCTATGTTAAACAGTTTGATGAAAACATTTCAGATTGTATATGAAACCAGCACATTGTACCCCTTGATTGCACTTATGTATGCAGCTATGATTTAATAAAAAAAAAAAAAGAAAGAAATTCAGTCAACAATTAATAATCTTCCAAAACAAAAAGTACCAGGACAAGAAGGTTTTTCTATTGGATTCTACCAAATATTTAAGGAAGACATGATGTCAATTATTTTCAATCTCTTCCACAAAGTAGATGCAGAAGGAATACTTCATGAGTGATTCTACAGGGTCTGACTACTACACTCACAAACACATCCTAGAAAGCGTACTATGTAGTTCATTGCTGAATATCACTATCGTCACCTTTGAAGTACTCCCTTTGGGAAGTAATGCACTGATGACAGCAGCTAGTCCACCCTTCAATGCAATTTTGGAACTCTTTTTCTGTAATGGCCATCAGAGCTGTCATTGTGTTACAGTAGATGTCCTGAATATCATCAAAATATCTTCCTTTCAATGTTTTTTTGTATATTTGGATAAAGAAAAATATCAGAGGGGGGCACATCAGGTGACTAGGGATGGTGTTTCAATACAGTTATTTGTTTACTGGTGAAAAACTCTCTCACAATCGGTGCTGTGTAAGCTGGTGTACTGTTATAGTGCAAGAGCCATGAGTTGTTGGCAAAGAGTTCATGGCTTTTTCTTTTTTTCTTTCTTTTTTTTTTTTCTACTACAACACTTTCTTTCTTTTTTCTTTTTTTTATTAAATCATAGCTGTGTACAATAATGCAATCATGGGGTACAATGTGCTGGTTCCATATACAGTGTGAAATATTTTCGCTGAACTTGTTAACTTAGCCTTCATGGCATTTTCTTAGTTATTGTGTTCAAACCCTTATACTCTACATTTAGTAAACTTCACTTGCACCCTTCTAAGATGCACCCTAGGTGTGGACCCACCCATTCCCTCCACCTTTCCTACCCCCCCTTCTGCTCCCTTGCCCCCTTCCCCATATTCTTGTACTGAGATTGGGTTATAGCCTTTGTATGAAAGCTATAACTTAGTTTCATATTAGGGCTGAGTACATTGGGTACTTTTTCTTCCATTCTTGGGATACCTTGCTAAGAAGAATATTTTCCAGCTCCATCCATGTAAACATTAAAGAAGTATAGTCTCCATCTTTCTTTATGGCTGCATAATATTCCATGGTGTAAAAATACCACAATTTATTAATCCATTCATGAGTTGATGGGCACTTGGGTTTTTTCCATGACTTAGCAATTATGAATTGGGCTGCAATAAACATTCTGGTAGAAATATCTTTGTTACAATGTGATTTTTGGCCTTCTGGATATATACCTAGTAGAGGAATTATACGATTGAATGGCAGGTATATTTTTAGATCTCTAAGTATTCTCCAAACATCTCATCTAACTTTTTCACACAGCCTTTTCATCACTTCCAGGTACTAAACTTAGTTAACTGTTTGTCCAGTTGGTACAAATTCATAGTGCACAATCCTTCGATATCAAAAAAGATTAGCAACATTGCTTTGACTCTTCATTTGGACTGACAGAAATATTTTTTGGACATAGACAATTGACTTACTCCTATTCTGCACTTTGATGCCTTGATTCAGGGGTGTATTGATACACCCATATTTTACCACCAGTGATAACATGACCCAAAACGTCATCCTGTCTCTCCAAAGGGTCTTGGGAAACTTTGAGTGTCCTTTGCTTTTGTTCATCAGTGAGCTCCTCTGGGACCATTTTTGCACATGCCTTTATGATGCCAAGAATGTCAGTTAAGATTTTCCTACCTTTTTCTCTATCAGTGTTTACTTGGTCTGTAATGTTTCTCACAGTCAACTGATGATTTTGTCACACAATTCAATGAATTTTTACAGTGTTTTTGTCAGTTTGGCTTGTTACTGGCTGCTCTAACCTCTCTTCATCAATGACACATTTTTCCCTTTGAAAAATGTTTAGTGCATTTGCACACTGTTTTCCTCAAAGTGTTATCCTCATAAATTTGGGGCTAACATGCCCCTGATTTCACTTCTGCCTTTGCCAAGTTTAACGAGACATTTCATGTTTGTTCATTGTTCTAATTGAAGCTCCAATATTTTCACTATGGCTCACAAAATATGCAACCATAATGAATGTCACTCAGCAAGACACCACCACATGTAAGCATGGACACAGTTGTGAGACATTGATATACCAAGGTTATGAAACCTTTCTGAGCTGTTTGTAAGGTGCTGCCATCATAAGTGCACCATGGCAAGGTCATGAACTTAATTGTGAAATCTTGTTTGATGTCATCATTACCCTAATAACAAAAACAGAAAATACACCCTAAAAAGGAAGTTAGTGACCAATCTCTCTCATGAGCATAGATGTAATAAAGTCCTCAAAAAAATTTAGCAAATCAAATCTGACAATGTGTAA
Source organism: Perodicticus potto (assembly GCA_963574655.1). Classification (NCBI taxonomy): domain Eukaryota; kingdom Metazoa; phylum Chordata; class Mammalia; order Primates; family Lorisidae; genus Perodicticus; species Perodicticus potto. Next base: position 11,144 of record CAUYRH010114803.1, on the reverse strand, counting down.
AAAGAATTATACACTATAAAAGCACATGAGACTTATCAAAAGTATGCAAGGCTTGTTCAGCATTCAAAATTCAACTAATGTAATCCATCACAAGAGGCTAAGGAAGAAATATTATGTAATCATATCAATAAATAAAGTATTTGATAAGATCCAATACCAACTCATTATAAAAAATTTTCAGCAAACTAGAAATAGAAGGGAATTTCCTCAACTTGATAAAGAACATCTACAAAATCCTTATACCTAATATCATACTTTAAAACTTCTTTTAATTGACAAATAATAACTGTGTATATTTATGGGGTACAATGTGATGTTTTGATTTTTGCATATATTATAGAATAATTCAATCAATCATCTCAACAAGTTATCTCTTTTTTTGTTGTGAGAGTGTTAAAAATCTATTCTTTTTGAAATTGATGTCATGCTTAATGGTGTGAAATAAGAATATTTCTGCCTATGATTGGGAAAAGGGCAAGGATGCCCCCTCTTACTACTCTTTTTCAACATTATACTGGAAGTCTTAGCTAATGCAGTAAGGCAAGAGAAAGAAATGTAAGACATAAAGACTTAGAAAGAAGAGAAACATTGTCTTTCTTCACAGATGACAGGATTTTTTATGTAGAAAATCTCAAAGAAGTAACAAAAAAATTGATTCCTAGAACTAATAAATGATTATTGCTAAATTGGAGAATATAAGGTTAATCTCCAAAATTCAATTGATTTACCAAATACAGTAGAACTTCTTTAAGTTGAGGGTCTGTAATCAACTGGTCAACATATGGAAGCTGGCAGCATAAGGACCTAAGCCTACTGTACTGATAAGGATATGGGGTGCATACACAGTCTATGGAAATTAGGTCAACTTAAGGTGGTGTTCAATGTAGGGAGGTGGTCAGCATGGCGATTCTATTGTATAAGCAATGAACAATTAGAATTAAAAATTCAAAAGACAGCATTATTTACAGGGCAAAAAAAAGTGAAATTCTCAGGTATAAGTGTAACAAAATATGTACAAGATATAAATAAGGAAAACCCCAAAACTCTGGAAGAGGAAATCAGAAAGAACTAAATAAATTGATATTTTAAGTTTATGGATAGGAAGAGGTTATGATGCCAGTTCTTCCTAACTTAAAATAGATTCATTGCAATCTCAATGAAAATCCCAGCAAGTTACTTTCTAGATATAGTCAAACTGGGTTTTGAAGTTTATGTAGAAAAGCAAAAGACCCTAGAAAGCCCATATAACATAGTAGAAGAAACAATGTCAGAAGACTGACACTATCTAGCTCCACGTCTCACTATAAAGCTACAGTAAATAAGACAGTGTGGTTTTGGTGGAAGGATAGACAAATAGATCAATGGAACAGAATAGAGAACTATGAAATACACCCACACAAATATAGGTTATTGATATTTTGACAAAGGATCAAAGGCATTCAGCTGGAAGACATAATGACTTCAACAGGTGATGCTGGAACAACTGGATGTCTGCATGCAAAAGCCACTATAAATCTAGACACAGATCTTACATCTTTCACAAAATATAACTCAAAATGGATTATGAACCTAAATTGTAAAATGTGAAATTATAAAACTTCTAGACATTTTCATAGGAAACTATCAAGGGGGACTTGGGTTTAGTGGTTATATCTCTATCATGGGGTTTGAGACAACTGCAAATGTTTGTCAAAACTCATCAAATTATATACTTAAAATAGGTAAACTTTATTGGATATAAATTACATTTTAATAAACCATTCTATTAAAAGAACTTACATAAGCTATAGTAAACTAATTACCAGCACAGGGACAAATAGACAAATGTAAAAGAAATAAAGAGTCTGAAATGCCATACCTTTGCATATTTGGAGATTTTATTTTTAACAATGTTGGCATACAGAAAAATGTTTTTCACTATGAATCTATCTACATTGGTTATGTATGTGTAATAGAATAAAATTTGATCACTAACTCAAAAAATTCTTAGATTTATTGTAAATCTAAATGAGAATAGTAAAAAAAAAAAAAAAAGTCCTAGAATGCATAGGAGAATATCTTCATTGCTTTGTATTAGGGAATATTTTATAGCTTTAAAGTAAAAGACTTGTGAATTGGACTACATTAATAACCATGGCTCTTGTCCATCAAAACAGAACATTAACAGAACGTAAACGCAAGCCACAGACTGTTGCCAAAGATGAAACTATTAAGAAATACTCACCAGAAATTGTTGCGTTGCCTTGATGATCTTTGTTATAAGTCCTTTCAGATAAACACAGTTGGTGAGAGTCCAATCTTTGACTTTGCTAAGCTCACGGCTTGGTATAGGGGCCCTCAGAAGATGACAAACAATGGAAATGTTCTCTGTCTCTATCATACAGTGCCAACCCCACCTGCCATGTTAGAAGGGTCGGAGTCTAGGGTGTGGGAGGCAGCGTGGGAAAGGGAGTAAAGAAAGGTATAACATTTTTATCATGAGATTTTTATAGGGAGGGTTAACTAAGCTCCCATTCCCTACTTTGCACCCCCCATCCCATTGTTTATTAGCAGATCCATAGTCTTTGTTAGCATTCACTTAATCTCAACTTTCCAAGGAACTATGATTTTATGAGCAGAGGTATTTTTGTGCTGAGTCTATAAATATGACCAATGATTTACAGCAAGACAGTGAGTGTTTCGTTCTTGGACTGGACAAAGATATACTTAGTAAAGGGAGTAGTAATAACCATGCACTTTTAAACACGAGTTTGGAGTAAATATAAAAGGATCCAGGAAAGCCTTTCTAGGCACTAATTGGTTTTCAAAATAATCCAGTGTGTTGTCAGTAAAGCACAGTCTCAGGGAAAAGATGAAGTCAAAGATGTGTCTATAAAACTCTTTCTAATAGTATCATAAAACTTAAGGTGGAGCTTCATTCATCATCTAAGATAGAAAAGCACTTTCTAAGAATATTAAGGCATTTGAGCAACATGAATATCTCCTAAATAGCAGGATTTCTGAGAATTTTGAGGACACCGTCATGCTCTGACTGCCTTACAAGGAGGTCCAAGTTAACAAAGAGGCTACCTCTTGAAAAGATTTGTGGGCTTAACATTTATCTAATGGTGTTGATTGTAAATGTCACATAAAACTCAATAAACCTTTTAAAGGAATTACACCAGCATGCACTGAAAGAGGTAGAAAAATATGAAATCAAGGGAGATCTTTGGGCCCCACCCCAAATTGTACAACTGGAAGCAGCTCAAAAAAACTACTGAGATGCAAACAGGCTACATTTTATAAAAAAAGAAAAAGAAAGAAGGAAGAATGAAAGAAAGGAAGGGAGGGAGGGAGGGAGGAAGGAAGGAAGAAAGGAAGGAAGGAAGGAAGGAAGGAAGGAAAAAATGCCCAGAAACAAAGAACAGAGTAAATAAACACAGCAGGGTTACAAGACAAGGAAAATCATGCCTAGGAAATGAGACTTGTCCCTAATCAAAAATCTGGCAACAGGCTGGGTGCAGTGGCTCACACCTATAATCCTAGCACTCTGGGAGGCTGAGGCGGGTGGGGTTCCTGAGCTCAGGAGTAGGAGACCAGTCTGAGCCAGAGCAAAATCTCATCTCTAAAAAGAAAAGAAGTAGCTGGGCATCGTGGCAGGTGCCTATAGTCCCAGCTACTTGAGAGGCTGAGGCAAGAGCATTGCTTAAGCCCAAGAGTTTGAGGTTGCTGTGAGCTGTGACACCACAGCACTCTACCGAGGGAGACATAGTGAGACTCTTGTCTCAAAAAAAAAAAAAACAAATCTGGCAACGTAAGCCCAAATGTCTTGTGTGCCTTCCATTTCCCCCCTTTATGAACAGGAGTGTCTGTTGTGGACACCCTACGCCTGTTCTACCATCATATCACACGGGGTGGATAACTTGTCACTTTAGTCCACAGGCTTTCATATCAAGAAGCACAATACTGAAGAAATTGAACACTAGAGTCCCATTCACATCTGCACCTGAATCAGATGACAAGCTACTTGACTTGATGCCATACCAGAGATGAATTTTTGGTGGGGTGGGGGCGGCAGGGTCTTGGGAGAGACAGAATGGGTCTTGCCTGTGGAAGGAATGTAATGTATGACCAGAGAGTGGATTATGGCAGTTTTTTTTTAATTAATCATGTATGTATTTACTTCTTTTCAAATTTCAAAATGTTAAGGGGTACACATGTTTTGTGTACATATTTTGTTTTTGTACAGTTTGAGTCAAAGTTATAAACGTAAGTGTGCCCTTCACCCAGATAGTGTGCACTGTATCCAATATGTGTGATATTGGCTACAGTGCACACTATACAGTGCATCCTCTCCTCTCCAGTCCCTCTGTTTGATTTTCATTCAGATTTACTTCCATATCTACATTTACCTGGTGACCGATTTGTTCTATTTTGGTACTGAGTACATGTGTTTGTTTCTCTATTCTTGTGATATTTCACTTAGAAGAATGATTTCCAGTTCCCTCAAGGTTGTCCAAAAAGATACTAGGTCGCCATTTTTTATGGCTGAGTAGTACTCCATAGTATGCATATACCATAATTTTATTAATCCTTTCATGTATTGGTGGGCCCTTGGGTTGTTTCTATGTCTTTTTGATTATTAATTGGTGCTGCTAAAAATGCTTGAGTACAGGTATCCTTTTTATAAAATGACCTTTGTTCCTTGGATATATATCCAGCAGTGGGATTACTGGATCAAATGGTAAGTCTACTTTAAGTTCTTTGACGTATCTCCATACAATTTCCCATAGAGGCTGTGCGAGTTTGCAGTCCTACCAACAGTAACAGTCAACAGCTCACAATAACCTCAAACTTTTAGGCTTAAGCGATTCTCTTGCCTCAGCCTCTCAAGTAGCTGGGACTACAGGAACCTGCCACAATGCCCAGCTTTTTTTTTTTTTTTAAAGAGACAAGATCTTGCTCTGGCTCAGGCTGATCTTGAACTCCTGAGCTAAAACAGTCCACCCACCTCAGCCTCCCAGAGTGCTAGGATTACAAGCGTGAGCCACTGCACCCAGCCTGTTGCCAGATTTTTGATTAGGGACAAGTCTTGTTTCCTAGGCATGATTTTCCTTGTCTCGTAACCCTGCTGTGTTTATTTACTCTGTTCTTTTTTTCTGGGCATTTTTTCCTTCCTTCCTTCCTTTCTTTTTCTTTCTTCTTTTCTTTTTCTTCTTTTTTTTATAAAATGCATAAGTGTATATGAGTTCCTTTCTCTCTGCATCCATGACAACATCTGTTGTTTTGGGAATTTTTAATATGAGTCATTTTCACTAGATTTAGGTGATATTTCACTGTGGTTTAGATTAGTATTTCCCTAATGATTAGAGATATTGAATATTTTTGTCATGAGTTTGTTGGTCATTAATGTATCTTCAGATGGTGGTTTTAAAATAAGACAGCAAGTCCTTTGACACTCCTCTCATTAATAGGTGCTAACTCTCCTCTCTGTAAATCTGAGTAGGCTGGAGATAGCTTTGCTTAGTAAAGTGGAAGTGATACTATGTTACTTCTAAGACTAGGTCATAGAAGGCAATTCAAGCTCTAGCTTTGTGCTGCTGGAATATTCACTCTGGATGCACAAGGACACCATGTAAGAAATCAACAATCCTAAAACAGTGCTATTGTGAGGAATTCCAAATCCCATGGAAAGGCCCCACGCAAGTGTGCGGGATAACAGAGTCAGCCAAGCCAAACTTTTAGTCATCCCACCACTTGTGACATACATGTGAGTGAAGAAGCCTTCAGATTATTTCAGTCAGATATTGAAGACGCTCCCATCTATTCAAGTGTTTCTAGCAGAGGGACTGGATATTAGGTGATGAAGATAAGTTATCCTTGCTGTGCCTTAGAATATTTCTGACATACGAAATAAGTGACTATAATAAATTGGGTTTGTTTTATGTTCCTAAATATGGAGTGGTTTGTTGCATAGCGATTAATAACTGGAATACTCTTCTTATCCAGAATGTATAAAAATACAAAAATAATTAAGAAAAAAAGCCAGAAAATCCAAGACAAAAATGGGCAAGAGAATTTAAACAAGCTCTATCCAAAGGCAAATATCAAAACAACCAACATGCACATGAAAAGGTGCTCAACCTTATTAGCCATCAGGGAAATGCAAGTTAGACCATAATGAGAGACTGCTTCACACCCACCAGAGTTGCTAAAAATAAAATGACAGACAACAAATGTATGTCTAGCTGAAAGAACTCTCATAAACTGCTGGCAGGAGTCTAAGTTGATTCAAGCACTTTGGAAAAAAATTGGCAGTAATTTCTCCAGTTAAAAATATGCATATACTGTGAATAGTAACGTTACTTCCAGGCTTATATTTAACAGATAGCCACATGTGCGCTAAAAGACTCATACACATTGGATACTTTTTCTTCCATTCTTGAGATACTTTGCTAAGAAGAATATGTTCCAGTGCTCAGAAGGTACAGATGAAACTTACTAAATGTAGAATATAAATGTCTTAACACAATAACTAAGAAAATGCCATGAAGGCTATGTTAACCAGTTTGATGAAAATATTTCAAATTGTATAGAAAACCAGCATATTGTACCCCATGATTGCATTAATGTACACAGCTATGATTTAATGAAAATAACAATAATAATAATAAAAAGACTCATACACAAATGTCCAGAGCCTTGAAAACAAAGACTGAGACCAACTTACAAGTCCATCAAGAATAGATTGGAAATGGCTCGGCGCCTGTGGCTCAACAGGCTAAGGCGCCAGCCACATACACCTGAACTGGCCGATTCGAATCCAGCCTGGGCCCACCAAACAACAATGATGGCTGCAACCAAAAAATGGCCGGGCATTGTGGCGGGCGCCTGCAGTCCCAGCTACTTGGGAGGCAGATGCAAGAGACTCTCTTGAGCCCAGGAATTGGAGGTTGCTGTGATCTGTGATGTCACGGCACTCTATCCAGGGTGACAGCTTGAGGCTCTGTCTCAAAAAAAAAAAAAAAGAATAGATTGGAAAAATATAATTGGGGTGTATTAAAAATATGGAATACTGTGGAGCAACCAAAATGCATAATCTACAACTATCCAGAACAACATAGGTGAATCTCAAAGTAAAAACTATAGTTTAAGAAGCCAAAGGTAAATAGTACACGGTGTATGGTTCCACTTGTACGTAATTCAAAAAACAGGAAAAATTAACTGGTAATATTACAATACATAATCACAGTTTCTTTGAGGGTAAGAAGAAGAAATAGTAATTGAAAAGGAACATGAAACGATTTCGAGGTTTTGGAAATGCTTCTTCTTAACGTGAGGCATTATTACACAAGTGTAATTACTATGTAATAATTCAATGAGAGTTGCAATGGTATGCCATTTTTGTAAGTGGCGAAAAGAATGTGGGAAAAAAGACAGTGGAGATTTAAAGTTGATAAATGAAGTGAGGGGTACACAGAAATAGGGAAGGTTGTGAACTCTGAATTCCAATCACCAGACTGAAAGAGTAGCCATGAGGGGCCATATTGAAGGGGAACCTTCTCATCACATAAGAAGTTCTTACCTCTGTGAAGGCTTCCCAACTCACTGGGAAGAGAAGGAAAAGTGTGGCCAGCAAATGAAGAAATGTTCATCTACTGATAAATAAAAAATGCATAAGTAAATATTTATAAAAATCTGTTGGGGTAATGGGATTTATTCATTTCTGCTAAAGGATAGAGAAAAGGAAAAAGTGCAAAACTGTTTCAGTGTGCAATACATATCCCCCACAACCGTGGCAATCCAGAGATATGATAACATTTATAACACATGTGATATGAATGACTATCTTCTAAAGCAAGAACAATCACAGGAACTAACTGTATTATCAGGAAATTAAGGGGCTACAGCAAGGGTGGGGAACTATTCTGTAAAATTTGGGTTTAGTCAAAGGCCCACACTTAAGGACCTAGAAGGCCACAGGTTTCCGACCTCTGAGAATCAGAGCATGTAGTACCTGGAACTCCAGGTGGGGTCTGAGTCAGTTATTGAGCTTGCGGGTCTGCTAGGTAGGTTTATGGTATCACCAGTCACATGTGTCAATCATAGCATGGAGCATCGATTGGGATAGGTTATGTGGAAAGGCTTCACTTTCCTTTCACCCATTCAACAGATATTTTGCGTGTGCTTACTACATGCTAATGACTATTGTGGGTTATGTGAAGGAACATGAGTCCTGGCTCACAGGTCTCTAAACTAGCAGGAGAGATGTAGAAGACCGCTAAGTACCACACAAAGCGCCTAGGGATAGTGGTGAGCACCGCTGAAGCACTGGGACTCGTTTTGGGGCAAGGTTCTCTCGGTAGGGATTAGGAAACAAGGAGGGAGAGTAATAGTGAAGGACACTTTACGAGGCATTTGAGAAAATGCAATTAAGTGTGGTTGGAGCAAAGGGTATCAAAAAAGGCAGGATACTCAGCTGGAGGTAGGTCAAGGCCTTGACCATCAAGCCCATGGTGTCAGGGACTGTGCATTGTCTCAATTTTGCCCTACTCATACGTTTGCTGTGGTCTTGCAGATGAATCCCGAGTCAAGATGAAGGAATTTATTACTGGTGATAAAAGGAGTATGAACTTCAAGGTTTTGATAATTTCTCTCTCCCTCCCCTGCCTATCCTGTGGTTGAAATGTGGAGTGACTCGCATGGATTCTGTGCACTCACTGGGTTAATGTCACAGCTAGACAATACCAAGGTAGTATCAAGGGCATACAAGTGAATCTTTTCTAATGGACTGTAAGCAAACCTTCCTGACCATACCCTGAAGGGAAACATTAGACATTATCTTTATTATGCTGGATAGTAAGCAAATTCACTCTGGAGAAAAACACTATCTCTATCTTCCAAGGCTGTTCACTATATAAACATCCTTGAGAAGATGTCAGGGGAGCAGTTAATGTCTCTCTTCCTAAGATGTGCAGAAACACAGCCACCCATGTAGAATTTTCTCCAAAAAATAGAATATGAGGTTTGTGGGCTTGGAATTTACATTGTGAAAGCAGAGGGGAAGGGAAAAGTTGAGAGAACTTTAATCATGAAGAAGATTTCAATTTGTTTGTTTAGCTTGATATTTGGGTGAATAGACTTTAATGTTAGAACATTTTTAGATTTAAAGAAATATTGAGATGATAGTACAGAGAGTTCCAAGATGCCTTTTAACCCACTCTCCCTTTTTATTATCTTACTTAACTATGATACATGTGTTACAATTAATGAACCAATATTTATATATTATTGACTAATGTTCATAGTTCATCCAGTTTTTTTTAGTTTTTACCTAATGTCCTTTGTGCTGTTGTTGTTTTTGATAAGTTTGACGATTTTTAGGACTACTGGTTGGGTACTTTGTATAATGCCCATCTATTGAGATTTGTTAGGTGTTTTTCTCATGGGTAGACTGAAGTTAAGTGTTTTGGGCAGAAGACCACAGAGGGAATGTGCCATTCTTGTTACAGATGGGTGACCCACTATCAACATGACTTATCCCTGCTGGCATTGCAGGATTACGTTCCATCAACATGACTTATCCCTGATATTGACTTAGAGGTAGTAGTTGTCAGATTTCTGCCTCAGGAATTTATTTTTCTTTCCTTTTCCATACTTTACTCCTTGAAAGGTAATTACTGTGCACAGTGACTTCTATTCCACACTTAAGGAATGGAGATTTGTGCTCCCTCCTCTTGAGATGAAAGTTTCAACAGAAGTTATTTGGAATTCTTCAAAAAGGGGTATTTTTCTCTTCTCCCCCATGTATTTATTTAATAATATATTTATATCAATAACAAGTCATGGAAATTTGTTTAATTCTTGACATTATAATATAATACCACTTCATTCTGTTATTCAGATTGATTCAGCCTTGGCCATTGGGAATTCCTTTCAATCAGCTCCTTTGTCTCTTTGACATGCCCCCCTAAATGTACTTTTTTATTACTTGATACCATTATGGCACTACAAAATGCTTTGGATCATTGTGTATGTTTCTTGCCTTGGTCCTAGAATTATTTCTCTAAGGACCCTCAGTTAATTTATCAAAGAATCTTTCCTATATCCAAACTTTAAATGTATTTTTAATATTTGGGATATAAGTTATTTATCATGTATGTTTTGAGAATATTTTTTTCCAATCTGTGGCTTGTATTTTCATTCTCTTAACAGTATATTTCACAAAGAGTATTTTCATTTTTCATGGATCATGTTTTCAATATTGAATCTAATAATTCATTTTCAAAGCAAAGATCACTTTAAGACATCATAAAATTACAATAATTAAAATGGTCCAATGTTGTTTAAGAAAAATAAAAATAAACCAATGAAATTCAATGGAGGTTACAGTAACAGACCCATACATATATGAATATATGCTTTATGACAAAAGTGAATGGATGATTCATTCAACAAATCTTACTAAGATAAGTGAAAAGCCACATGTAAAAAAAGAATTTTACCTGTACCTCACAACCTACACAAAAATCAATTCCAATATGGACCGTAAGTCTGAATAAGGAAAGCAAATCCACAAAACTTCTAGAAAGTAACATACATGACTATTTTTATGGCTGTAGGGTAGTTAATAACAACAAAAAAAGACCCACCAACTTATAATAAGTAGAAGTGATAAATGAAACTACATTAAAATTAAGAGCTTTGGATATTATTTAAAAAACATTAAAACAATGATAAGGCAAGCCACACTGTGATATAAGACATTTGTAACACATAAGAAGAATCAAGGTTTCCCATTTAGAATGTATAAATAACTTCTATAAATCAATAATAAAATGAAAGCATGATGTAAAAATGTGCAAGAGATTTAAATGAACACTTCACAAAAGTAGATATACAAGTAACCAACAAGCATATAAAATGGTAATCAACCTATTGTTAAATGTGGGAGTGCAAGTTTTTACCATCAAGAGATACTGCAATATACCCACCACAGCTGATAAAATTAAAATAATTGTCCAATCAACTGTCAATATGGTTGCAAAGTGGCAGGACTACTCAGTACTGACACACTCAGCATAGGAATGTAAATTGTTATAGCCACTTGGGAAAATAATATGGTATTATTCTCATTTGAAGAAATGATCATAGTATACCCCTGT
>CAUYRH010114802.1:0-12135 GCA_963574655.1 Perodicticus potto | reverse complement strand
TACTTAGAGATCTAAAAATAGACCTGCCATTCGATCCTGTAATTCCTTTACTAGGTATATACCCAGAAGACCAAAAATCACATTATAACAAAGACATCTGTACCAGAATGTTTATTGCAGCCCAATTCATAATTGCTAAGTCATGGAAGAAGCCCAAGTGTCCATCGATCCAGGAATGGATTAATAAATTGTGGTACATGTATACCATGGAATATCATGCATCCTTAAAAAAAGATGGAGACTTTACCTCTTACATGTTTACATGGATGGAGCTGGAACATATTCTTCTTAGCAAAGTATCTCAAGAATGGAAGAAAAAGTATCCAATGTACTGAGCCCTACTATGAAGCTAATTTATAGCTTTCATATGAAGGCTATAACCCAACTATAGCACAAGAATATGGGGAAAGGGGCGGGGTGAGGTTGGGGTGGAGGGAGTGTAATTGGTGGGGCCACACGTACGGTGCATTTTAGAAGGGTACAGGCGAACCTCACTAAATGCAGAATACAAATGTCTTCATATAATAACTGAGAAAATGCTAGGAAGGCTATGTTAATCAGTTTGATGAAAATAGTTCAGAATGTATATGAAACCAGCACATTGTACCCCTTGATTGCACTAATATACTCAGCTATGATTTAATAATAAAAACAATAAAAAATGAAAAAAAACTACATATTTATATGTATATATTTGTTTTTTCAAAAAGTTATTACTACAGTTATTACTGAACAGTGGAGACTGGCTGGTGTGTTTGATTTATCAGAATGTATACAGTAGTAAGTATGTGTGTTTCCATGACCCTTATTTTCTCATATGAAAGTCTCATGTCGGAATCCAGCATTTAGATGTATTCAATATATTTTAAAGGACTGATTAAACTGGACAAATGCTAATGCTGTTGGACTCATTGAGATAAAACATAATTAACAACGATCTGTGCATTTAATACAATGCTTTTTCACTTACTCACTTGTAGAAAAGTGTACAAAACCCGGCCCTGAGTTGCCAGTCGAACAAGTTGATATTAAATTTTATGAGAAAAAAAATTTCATCCAAATAAGCAACTTCTGAAAATTATTCCTTATTGAGTGAAAAATAATTTCTTCCCCAAATTCTTTGGCTTTATAATTAAATCATTTATATTGCATCTAATCACTATGATAAGCTGCTTAGCTGGATTTTCTAAGCTAATTAGGAGCAGCAGGCATCACAAGGCTGCAGCCATGGCTGGTTCTGTTCACTGTCCTCCTGGCCTTGTCTCTTGCCCGTGTCTTACTTTCCCCTGTTGTCCCTCTCTGCCAGTGCTTGGAGCCGTGCAAGGAGTCCGGGGACCTGAGGAAACACCAGTGTCAGAGCTTCTGTGAGGTAAGGACGTCTGGCTGTGTTCAGCGCGGTCACTGGTAAGAAGGGCATTCTTATTCTTCTGTAAAATGGGGACATCAGTGAACTTCAGGCCTGTGTGTGTATGACAAAAAGAAAAAAAAAAATTCTCGAGCTTTCTTAAAAGCCAGCTATTGCTTTCACTGTTGGTTTGCCAGACAGAAAGAAAATAGACACAAGACTAGAAGCTTTTAAAGGTCCACACTGTCACCACCCTCCTGCCTTAGACCATGGCTGTCCTCTGAGTAGCTCTGGACATGTGATTGAACGCCATATTAATGCTATCAGGGTTTCTCAAACATTTTCCTCTTACTGTTTTCCCTGGGAGTAGAATGCTTGCCTCAAGTAATTGGATGCTTGTTAAATGATGGACTCAATTTTTGTTACAAGAAGTCCAGGTAGTTGAGGTGGAGGTGGTCGGAAATGGTTGGCTCATGTTCAGAAGGTGGCGCTAACAGAGTCTGGGGATGGGTTAGACACGAGGGACAGCAAAAAGAGGGGTCCAGGAGGGTGTCAGGGCTTGTGTCCCTGACAACTACGGGGAGGAAGGTGGGATATAAAGTATGTGATGAAAAATTTTCAAGAAAACGTGTGTGAGAGAGGGGGGTGGGTGGGTAGGGGGTTAGGTGGGGAGGTGGCTTTGACAAACATTGTCTGTAACGGTGTCCAGATTCTGCTTCTCTTGCTTTGTGATGTGTGGGTGCCTTATGCGCCCCCTGAGCTTCTGTTCCCCATTTGTGGCATGGAAATAATCATGGCTGTGGAGACAGGAAAGGCGTTTAAGTAAGAGGAAGAAATATGGCATGCAGTATAGAGGGATAGACTTGGAAGACATTAGTGTCTACTGAGGTTAACTGCCACTATGGCAATGATGATGATGATGGTGGTGGTGGTGGTGGAGGGAACGATGGAGGGCTCATTTCAAGAGATTGTGTGCCAGGTTACCCTTCTAATTGTATCCAAGCTTGCCTTCCTGACTGCACGTGCGGCTGCCTCCCTGACTGTACTCCGGGTGCCTCCCTGACTCCACGTGCGGCTGCCTCCCTGACTGTACTCGCCCTACTTCTTGAGCCACAGGCACTGCCCTTATTTTCTTTTTCTTTTTCTTTTTCTTTTTTTTTTTTTTTTTTGTTTGTTTTTTGATACAGAGCCTCAAGCTGTCACCCTGGATAGAGTGCTGTAGCATCACAGCTCACAGCAACCTCCAATTCCTGGGCTCAAGCGAGTCTCCTACCTCTGCCTCCCAAGTAGCTGGGACTACAGGCGCCCGCCACAACGCCCGGCCGTTTTTTGGTTGCAGCCGTCATTGTTGTTTGGTGGGCCCGGGCTGGATTCTAACCCGCCAGCTCAGGTGTACGTGGCTGGCGCCTTAGCCCACTGAGCCACAGGCGCCGAGCCTATTTGCTTTTTCTTAACAGAACTTAGAGTATTGTCTAATACTCTAAGGGCACTAAGATCACATTTAGTTTTTAGCTTTTGGGAAGTATAGAAGAGATTGATGAGAATTAATTGATTTTGCATATTTAATATATACACTATGATAAATATGGTGTTTAAAATATGAAGGGATTTTTACTTAATCCAATACTGGGACTGCATTAAGCTATTTTCCTTTACCTTTTTGCTTTATCTACCCTAAGTTGGACATACAATGACATCATTTAGATACTAACTACTCTAACAAAATGCATTATCTTTGAAGATGATTTCTTTTTTAGTTTTGGGGACGGCAAGGGCAGAAAATTGAGCAAAAATGAATGAACATAGTAACCATATTTTTTTCCAAATTTTAAATTGGATCCAATGACCTGGCAAAAGATTGGTATTTATGTGATTTGTGGAATTATTCGTATGCATGGTTTTATCCGGGAAATTATAGTTACATTAATTTTACAATCAATGATTTGGCTTCATGGCCTGGGAATATTTGTGTAGACAAGAAAAAGAACATTGAACACATATATTTCTGTTGTCACAAGTGTCTTTAGTGGACATGAAATTTATGGGCACTAAACTGATTTGAATAATTTCTTTCCTAATATTGCCACACTCTTCTTAACAAGTATCTGAGTAATTAACTCGTAATATCTCAAGTGATTTTACATGATTAATGGTTGGACATTGCTTTCCTGACACCCAGCTGATCTCTGTCTGCAGAATTTCCTACTAAGCACTGAAGAACTAATTTACACATTTTCTTTATGTCTAGAGTTTTAATATTCACACATTATTTTCTCTGACCGGCACACACTTTTCTCCATTTTTCATTCAACCAGTAAATTCTGATTAAGGTCTGATTAAAGATGTGGATAGAGACTTCGTATATACATACCATACATTTTCCCATTTATATCTACACCATTAATATTTTTTCAGTCTAATCCAAGTGAATTATGCAGGAAATTTGATAGAGACCATTAACATTTGCCTTTGATAAATACAATAAAGAGAAGAGTTGAATAGAGCTCCTCTGTAAGATTGTTGTTTTAAATCTGTGTTATTAAAAGAGGAACGTCATTAAATACAAAAACTCTAATGAGTTCTGAGAGGATACAATTCCATAGATGTAGACCCTGATAGCAGCAGGTTGGAATCTGGCCACTGACACTGTAGAAAAAAGCAGATTTACTTTCTGGTTTGGGATCTTCTAAAATATTTGTCAGAAGAACTATTAAATGTTGTAACACCAAACTTATAGCATTAGGAAAAGAAAAATGAGAGAAATTACTTACCCCTTTTTGAATATGTTTTGCAGGCCAACTATACACAGTAGTGCTTAATTCTTTCTGTGTATTATAACATGTAATATTCTTAATGTTACTTACAATATTTCAAGGTTACATAACAGTTCAGAAGCCACAAGTAAAAAGGTGAACACGTTTATTTCCATAGTCCTCAGAGTAATCCCAGAGATCATTTTTTAATTCTTGTCAAAAGTGAAAACATTGAATATTGAATGTCCATACAGGACAGCTCTCAGATCAACTGGAAGGTCTGAATTACTGGGGCGATTATGAGATTCTCCTTTCGAGGCCACGGAGTACACATGCTTCCTGTCTGTCCTAGGTCGCTGGCCTTGCACACTTGTTCTGCCCTGTTAGCTGAGTAAGTAATAAGGAAATGAGGACCAGGGGACCCATCACTCTTCTGAGCTCACACCTCCAGGGTGTGGCAGTTGGCACATGGATACTTTAGATAACACATGAATAGAGAACCCAAACTGATTTGGTTTGTGACTCATAACTGATTCATATGTGGAAAGTATCAACCAAATTGATTTTATTATATCACGGGGTAAAGCTAAGTCACCGTGGTTTCCAAGTTATCAAGCTGTAAACACTTGCCAGATTTAATACAATTATTTCTACTTGGAAGTGTGTCAACCCATGTGGGGGAATGGATGATTTGAGGAACTAAGTATTTTTTCCCAGGGCAGGTAACGTATACATTTTGTTGTAAGAGGAAAGTTGGTAAACACTAAATGATTGTTTCAGATCTGTTAGCATACTCCTTTCATTACTAACTTAGGTTTAAACCTAGATGTAGAACTTCAAAAGCCAACAAAGTAAAACATACCTACCAGGTAGCAGAAAAATGAACTGTGAAATGGGTAAGAGAGAAAAGCCTTGAGAGTTGATGATGCTTTAAAGGTTTAAAAACGTTTTTTTTTTAATTAACTAGCTACAGATTTGTGCTAATTCAATACTGGCCATGTGGCCTTTCTTGTACGTTTTAACTGTAAAGTTCTTAAACTGAGAAACAATTTGTTTCCTCAATTTACGTTGTTTTCAAATTTTATGTATGATTATGAAGAAACCAGTTTATATGGCTTCTACAATTCCAATTCAAACCTTGAAATGATACTTTTTAAGCCAGTATTTCTACTTTTTTCCTTTTGTTAATTAATATAAGAGAGCATGCCTTTAATTATGTTTGATTGTAATAGAGTATTGATACTTTGACATCCATTAAATTTACAGTATCAGAAAGATTATAATGGCTCTAAAACAATAATACTATTTGATACTGCACCCATCCTCACGGTATATAAAAATTTCCAGATGTTTCACAGGTTTTTAAAATGCACCCAACAACCTTTTCCATCCTAACTCTTACACATATGTGGTATTTTAAAATCAACTTGGTCTGTGGCAATGAACTGATGAGGCTAATATTGTAGTCACCCCAGGATTACGTTGATATTCCCTTAGTGAAGTTATGTTTTGAGTTTTTGATGGTATTTCTAGTTATTAACATGAGAAATATTAGGTTAAAATTAATGATCTGTCTTTTTGGAAAAGAGTTTGAGACATTCCCCAACCACGTACCTCCCAGCGCTAGAGTTTGAGAACAGTGAATTTTTTTTAATTAACATACTTCTACCATTGTGCAAAAGACTCCCTGGTGAACAGGCGGAATGGTTCACTGACCTGTCTCCAGCCAGGTGACTGTGGGGCTACCAGGCACCTGGGTGAGGAGTGGTGCTCACTTATCAGTGAGGAGCTGCGAGCTGCATGCTGGCAGGGTAGGCGGGCATCACCTCATGGTGACAGCTGTGGCTGAAAACGGTCAGTGGTTGGTAAGAAGCGACAGCAACTCATGGGTGGCTCCTACCAGGCGTTTTCCAGGTGCTGCCCCGGCATTGCCAGGCAGTGGTGGGTGTGGCCAGAGAACGGTGGGTGTGATCAGGCAGCGGTGGGTAAAGTCAGGCAGTGGTGGGTGTGGCCAGGGAGTGATGGGTGTGGTCAGATAGCAGTGGGTGTGGTCAGGCAGCGGTGGGTGTGGCCAGTCAGACAGTGCTGGGTGTGGCCAGGGAGTGATGGGTGTGGTCATACAGCGATGAGTATGTCCAGGCAGTGGTGGGTGTGGCCAGGCAGCTGTGGGTGTGGCCAGGCAGCGGTGGGTGTGGCCTAGCGTTCCTTAGGGGTCACCGAATGGCAGGAGCCCCCACGGTCAGTGCTGGGTGGAGAAGGGTGGCATTACCAGAAGGAGTTAGTCTTCCGTGCACAGCAGCCACCTCCTGGTGGTGCTGTCCCTGGTCTTTGTTCACCATCACTGCTTCGCTTATTTTCCTATCCCTTCCGCTATTGTGACCAAACAGAAAGGGCCTTCCTTGTCCACCTCCGGCTTCCCACATCCAGAAACCGTGGCAGCTCTTTGCTGGAGGTGGCTGTTTGACGTGGTCAGGCAGCACCCCCTTTCCTTCCCTTCTTGCGGCCCTTCCATTCCCCACGGTGGTGGCATCACCCACGCCAGCTAGTAAGGGAGAGTGTGGGGTGCCATCCCCACGACTTACAAGCCTGGGTGCACAAGGGCACAGAACTCTTTTGATTCCTCTCCTGATGACATGACCGTCCCCAGGAAAAGGAAGGCAGGAAAATTTAACCTGGCAAGTGTATTTCAGGTAAAAGTGGATTTAGGGTTATGGTAGCTTTCCAGGAAACCCTCTACCCTAAATGTCAAGGTCAGGCCATGGGAGTGGTCTTTCCAGCTGTCTTCCCCGAGGCAGGGAGAGGGTTGCCGTCAGGGTTTGGGCTGGACCTCGGGCCGACTGTGGCTGTCTGGGCTGTTGTCTTCCCCGAGGGAACACAGGGCCAAGCACAAACAGCACCTTCCCCTTCTCTGGAAGATTGACTGATTCTGGGCTCATCCAAAGTGCCCTTGGCAAGGTGCTGTTCAGAGCTGTTGCACAGATCACAGGGGGGCCCGCAGACTTTTAAAGAAGATTCGCGTTCTCTTACTGCATGACTCACTGACAATGCCACATTAAATCTGAATGGTATAGAAATATGTTCAATCAGCAGGCTTAGCCAAGTTTGCGGGGGAATCTCAAAAAGAGTTACCATTGTGAGGACTGTAAGGTTTTACTCAGCTTCTGTTAAACTGTTTTGATTAGTTTTTATGTTATGTGAAAAAAATTAAAAAGAATGATTTGTTAGTAAATTAAAATATATGTAATGTGTACAGTCCAAAAGGGGCCCTCAAGTTGTACTTAATGTGTTTTGTGAATATTTATAATCAGTTTTTTGACTACTGTCCTTGCACTGCAGTAGAATAGAATGCTGTGTGAATGTGCATATGTGTATGTGGAGTGTTTCTGTTGCACGCAATAAGAAAATCATCCCGGCCCCATATACGGAGGGTGGTGGGTTCAAACCCAGCCCCAGCCAAACTGCAACAAAAAAATAGCTGGGCGTCATGGCAGGCACCTGTAGTCCCAGCTACTTGGGAGGCTGAGGCAAGAGAATCGCCTAAGCCCAAGGAGTTGGAGGTTGCTGTGAGCTGTGATGCTACAGCACTCTACGGAGTGTTAATAAGTGAAACTCTGTCTCAATTAAAAAACAAAAAATCATCCCTCCTGCGTCATGTTCTTGGGGGACTTCGGCACAAAATGACACTTTGGTGGGGGAAGAGAAAGCAAATATATCTGTTTTGTAATAATCATTGAAGGGAAATTTTGATAGTATAAAAACATTGAACTTTTCTGATGTCTTGGAAATCAGACTTCCCGTGTTGTTAATGGAATAATTTTTTCTGATTCTTCTCTCTTTTAGCCGCTCTTCCCCAAGAAGAACTATGAGTGCTTGACCAGCTGTGAGTTCCTCAAGTACGTCCTCCTGGTTAAGCAGGGGGACTGCCCAGCTCCCGAGAAAGCCAGCGGATTTGCAGCCGCCTGCGTGGAAAGCTGCGAAGTTGACAATGAGTGTTCTGGGGTGAAGAAGTGTTGTTCCAATGGGTGTGGGCACACCTGCCAAGTTCCCAAGACTCTGTACAAAGGTAAGAGCTGCAGCCAAGCCTGTGAAGACAGCTGCATCTCAACGGGAGTCTCTGTGTCCAGGGAAGGGCCTGTGAAAATTGTCAGCAAAGGCAGAACCTAAAGAAAATTTCCTTTATGTCATATGCAAACATCTCAAAATATTCAATGACTACAGAGATCAGCCAAAATAAACTCGAACACAGGCAGATTAAGTCATTCACGTTCATTATTTTTGATTTACTATATGGAGGACAGCAGTGATTCAGGAACTTTTTTGTATTTTTTTCCAGTAAAAATAAATCCATTAAGTTCTACTGGGGACATTGGAATAAATAGATGTAAATCCTTGGAAAATAGGCTGGGATGAGGTGCACTTGAGAAGTGCATAATAAATATGCCTTAATGTGGTTTTTACTGTTGGCATAATCCAAGGACAGAAGTATCATTGTATAGACTTTAAATATTTTGATTCGTATCCTGGGGTGTACACAGAGGATTTGCACCCTTCCAAAAGATGGGGATTCAACTTATCAAACCTTTTAGCAAATGTAATGGTTTATATTTGAAAGCAATTTCTAGAGCACTTCACTCCTTGATACTAAGAGCTACTTACTTTTTTCCTGTAAATGTGACTAAGATCTTTTACATACTCATAAACATGTAGAGTGTGAGCTCCCAACTATAATATACAACATTGTGTTAATTTTAGGGAGTCTGGAAAGTGAAATACAATCAATCATCTGGCAGTATAGCTGTCTTTCCTTCCCTTTCTCTTTTTCTCTCTTTTTCTCACACACATACGCATGTATGCCAAGTGTATATTATTTCTTGATACTGATTTTTTTTTGTTCACTGCGTAGAAAGCAGAATTTACTACCAATGCCAGTTTTGAATACTCTGCTGGCTGTTTTCACTATATCTTTTCTCCTGTCCGTGTAACAATTCACATCTCCCAGAAGGTGACTGCCTTTTATTTTAGAGACAGAGTCTCACTCTGTTGCTACAGCTCATGTCAACCTCCAGCTCTTGGGCTTAGGCGATTCTCTTGCCTCAGCTTCCCAGGTAGCTGGGACTATAGGCTCCCACCACAACGCCTGGCTATTTTTTGTGGCAGTTTGGTTGGGTCCGGGTTCAAACCCACCACTCTTGGTATATGGGGCTGGTGCCCTAGCCACTGAGCCACAGGAACTGCCCAAGCAAAAATTTTTTCTTTTATTTCAGATTAATATGAGAATGCAAACTATTAGGTTACGGTTATGCCCAGATCATGTAATTCCCACAGACCACCAGGGAGCCAAATCCAATGCAAAAGCAATGAGCCTTTATTCAGGCTCGAGCTCGGACCCTCAGTTCTTTCCGATGCAGTGGATTGAGGCTGAGGGCCCTGAGTCCCCAGGCACAGGGGTTTTTATTGTGGTTACAGCTTGGGTGGTGGATTTCCAGCTGTTATTCATTCTGACTGGGGGCTCTGATTTGTCTACCACTGAGACTTGTTCTAATTCTATTGGGTACTCACAGTTCCGGAGTCTAGGTGCTTTCCTATTCACAGCTGATTGGCTCTACTTAGGGGTGGGGATTTCTAAGACGCGCCTGTGGTTTTTCCTGTTACTGGACACAAAATGGAGTCACTCTGGTCTGGCTGTCTCCCCACCTGCCCTTCTTATTCCCCCCTTGACTTGTGACTGAAGGGCCCAATTGTATGGCCGGGAAGTTAGCTTTATGTCATTGAACAGGGGAGTGTACTGGGACCTGAGTACCATAAGCTGGACTGCCCTCACTCGTTCTCTGACAAACGCGATGAGCTTATTGATTACACAGGGACCAATGGTCAGTAGTAATAACAATATGAGAAGGGGGCCAGCTAGGATGAATACTAGAGTTGTTAACCAGAGGGACCAGTTCAACATCCTTTATACATACGAGTTTTTACTTTTCCCTGTGACATTTCCCCCCTTTTTCCCAAAGTCTAAAAGTCCAATTAAGACAAGTCCCTTGAGGAATTTCCTCAGGCTTCAGCCATGTGTTGACCAGCCAGCTCCCAGTATGTGGCTGGAGCAGGCCATGTTGACTGTCCTAAAAGTTACTTTTACTTCCCAAGGGTCAGTGAAGTCCTATTCAGCCAGCTATGATGACTATAGGTGAGGATTCCTTCCACCTTCACTGCTGTGTGTGTGGTCAGGATGATGGTGGAAAGCCCTCTCTACCTTGGTTTCAGGGGGACCAGTTTCTGATTCTAGACCTAGACTTGGTCCACTTGGTCCACTTGATCCTCCAGAGAGAAAGGATGTATAGACACAAAAGACTAATCGGAACATGTTTAATTACCCCAGTGGAGATTTTCCTTCCTACTCTTTCTAGGGTTTTTGTCTATTCAGTTCAGTCTTTCCCAGCTCTTTTAGAAGTTCCTGCTAAATTGCATTGGATTGACAGAGGCCTCTTTGAACACCACTAGTGGCAAGGCTTGTATCCAATTAAGCTTTATTTCCTGGCAGAGTTTACCAATTTCTGCTCTTACACCATTTACTGGGAAATTCTCATTTTAGGTTTTAATTTTTCCTGAGGGATCTATATAGACACAGTAGATAACATCTAATACGGCACAAATTTTTCCAGTGTAGCCAACAGGTGACCTTTGTTGAGTCTTAAGGCTTCAGAGTAAATATAACTACTGTACATAATTCTATACTCTTTGACTAGTCTCTTAGTCTCATTTAACAGATCAATTTAGTAAAACAGTTACATCTCATTTTATAATTTGACACTACAGACAAGCCTGGGATCTAAATACAAGTGGGTCACAGCCTTTTTATCTCTTTGAACCATTTTTCTCTCTCCAATTTCTCTCTTTACTAAAGACAAAGTATAGCAGAACTAACTTGCTTGCCAAAATAAACTGTACCTTCAGTATACTGGGTATGATTATTTGCATAAAGTGCAGTAAGAATAATTGATTATCAGCCATCTAGGCTCTTCTTTCCTTTAAAATTGGCTTTGCTGAAACTTTTTATAAGGAATCTCAGGCTGGACTTTCTTGAAAGCCTTTCATGAGCCCAGGTTTCATCTGTGTCATTAGATACCTATATGCATTGGATAAATTCCTTCTTTTCTTGAGGTTCCAAACACATTTCAATTCCGGGACCTGTCAGCAAGTGACCTTTGTTACTTACCACAGATCAGGAAATGTTACTGATGGGTATCTGGCCAGTTATCCAAAGGGCTTTTCTTATCAGCCTTATAAAGTCAACCTGAATTCCTTAATGCAGTCTGGACCCCTCTGGAAATGCAATTCCAGCCAAAGCTTTGGTAAAATAACTAGTGCCATTATCACGTCCTATAGAACAAAACAGATTCTTATGGAACTTATGCAAATAATTGTATTGTCAGAAATTAAGAATACTTACAAATGGATTTTGAATTCTGGAGAAATTAAAGAGAGAGAAAAAAATAAATACATGTTTCAAATTCTGCTTATATAAGTACATACATTGCTTGAAAAGCTACAAATAGCTCAAAAGACAGAAAATTATTTTCTTGACTTCTGAAAAAGAGAACATAGAAAGAATTAATCAAACAAAAAGCCATTGCAAACTAGCCCAGTTCCACGTAACTGATTTCTGTTCTATTTAAAGTTAGGTTAGCAATACTCATAGACATGTTAACTTTCCAATGAAAGTTCTAAAAATCTGCCTTTAGTCCAAAGGTACTTAATTTCTAAAGACATCAGGAGTTTGAATTCGAGAGACTTCATCAGCCTCTCTTAATATTTCTTTTTCTTTTTTGGTTAAATTTTGGACTCAGCCAGTTTTATTTAAACTTTCTTTTTTAGATGAATTAAAATTATTACCAACAACATATGTTAGAATAGACCAATGTCTTATACATTAGGGTAGACCAATGTTTTATACGTTAGGACAGACCAATGCTTTATAATATTTGAATATATATATATATAGTATGGGTTATATGTATTCATAAATAATATTTGAATATATAC
>CAUYRH010114799.1:0-27322 GCA_963574655.1 Perodicticus potto | reverse complement strand
GCCTGTGGCTCAACGGGCTAAGGCGCCAGCCACATACACCTGAGCTGGCGGGTTCGAATCTAGCCTGGGCCCGCCAAACAACAATGGTGGCTGCAACCAAAAAAATGGCCAGGCATTGTGGCAGGTGCCTATAGTCCCAGCTACTTGGGAGGCAGAGGCAAGAGACTCGCTTGAGCCCAGGAATTGGAGGTTGCTGTGAGCTGTGATGCTACAGCACTCTATCCAGGGTGACAGCTTGAGACTCTGTCTCAAAAAAAAAAGAAGCAAGAATCCATTGTACTTAATTCTAATATGAAAGCAGTAGATGAGCTAAAACAAGGGGTGGGGTAGGGGAAGGGGAAGGGGAATCACAGCGTATAGCATACCTCTTGGGGGCAGGACACAATTATAAGAGGGACTTTATCTAACAGATTCCATCAGTAACCTAATTTTTTGTACCCTCAATGAATCCTAAACAATAAATAATAATAATAATAAAGAAAACATGGTAGGACACAAATGAGAGGTCTGACAATTAAGTTCAAGAACTTGCCACCACGTACTTACGTTAGGAGCACTGTATGAACAGGTCAGTAAGGTTTTACAATGTTGGTGTATCAGTGTCTCACAGCTGTGTTCATGTCAAGGTGTGGTGGTGTTTTGCTGAGCAGCATTCATTATTGCTGCTGTGTGTTTTTCTGGGCTGTCACAGGAATGTTGGCACTTCAATTACAGCAATGAACAAACATTAAATTTCTTGTTAAACATGGCTAGAGTGGAAGTGAAATCAGGGACATGTTAACCCAAGTTTATGGGGATAATGCCATGAATTAAACAGCAGTGTACAAATGGAATAAACTTTTTCTGAGGGGAGAGAGAGCATCGCTGATGAAGAGAGGTGAGAACAGCCAGTTATGAATAGAACTGACAAAAACATTGCAAAAATTTGTCAAATAGTACATCAACTTCACAGGCTAACTGTGAGAAGCAAACCAAGTATACACTGATAAAGACACAGGAAAATCTTAACTGAAAATCTTGGCATGAGAAAGATGTGACTCTTACATCACAACAACACACCAGCTCACACAGTACTTTCCATGAGGGAGTTTTTAGCCAGTAAACAAATAACTGTACTGGAACACCCTCCCCACTCACCTGATCTGGCCCCCAATGACTTATTTCTTTACCCAAAGATAAAGGAAATACTGAAAGGAAGACATTCTGATGACATTCAGGATATTAAGGGTAATACATTGACAGCTCTGATGCCATTCCAGAAAACGAATTCCAAAATTGCTCTGAAGGGTGTAGTGGCCTCTGCTGTCAGTGCCTAACTTCCCGAGGAAAGTACTTGGAAGGTGACTGTGGTGATATTCAGCAATCATGTAGCACTTTCTCCAGGATGAGTTCAAGAACTTAATTGTCAGACCTTGTATAATAAATATTATTCGGCCATAAAAAACAATGAAATAGGGATGTGTGATACGATACAGATGAACCTTGAAAGCATTATGCTAAGTGAAAGACACACACAAAAGACCACCTAGTGTGTGATTTCTTTTAAATGTCAGAGTCCCACTCTGGGACCAGCCTTGATTCCACTGCTCACCAACTGAGCGACCCTAGGGGCAGTGTTTAGTTACCATGAGCTTCAATACCTACCAAGGATATTGTGAACACTAAATATGGAAAACACCTGGAATGGTGTATGGCACACGACTACCATTTTCACTAATTAGTTACCAGTACTAACAGAATAGTGCCCCTGGAAGCGTCACTTACATGGACCAATTCCTCCTCATTTCGTGCAGAGTAAATACCAAATCTCCTCTCCAACATAGTCTGCAGGCTATCTTGATCGTTGACTGAAAGGTCTGAATTAACCGTAAATGTGCCAATAAACCTGGGGAGAAACCACATATTCCTTGCATCAGGGCAAAGGGGAATTTTCGTTCTTTTACAGCGAAAAAACTCAAAAGGAGGAGTGAACTGTTAAGATTCACCTGCCTCTGTCCTACCCTTCCTACCCTGTCTGGGGATTCCTAGCGTCAGATGACCCAACTCATACTTCATCTCCTTGGGGAACCTTCCCATCATACCCAGCTCAGATCAGTGCCCCCCAAGGCAGGATCGTGTCTGGCATTTCCCTACCTTCAATGCCATACCCTCCCCACGTACACAGTTACCACCTCAGGGAAGGGCTGAAGAACTGACCTGACCCCAGCCTGAAAAACACAAATGCCCCACTCACACTCTGCAGTATGGGCGGGTGGCCTTACCACTTCACCAGGTTTGAGAGGTAGTAGCTGTCCACATCTCGAGGCAACACTTTGGTAAAGTGTGTTGGAACAATAGAAAGGCCAATGGCACGCAGATCTGGCTGGCTGCAGATGCTGTTTCGATAGAAGCCATTTGCTAGCAGGCACAGAAGGTGAACCTGTGAAGGGGAGAGGACGACTGGGCAGGCATGGAAGGACAGGGCAGGCTTGGAAGGGCAATGAAAACTAGCAGGGCACTGCAACTGCCAAATTCAAGGTATCTTATGGGCAAGAAATACTTGCTGCCATTTCAACTCACAATAAGGTAAAAATACTAGCATTAGCCATGTCCCAATATTATCTTTCACCCTCCACTTCTCTATATATACTTATTCCCTCAAAGAAATCATCATATTTCAAGCCTTCAAAATATACTTCTTGTTTTTTCAAGAGGTCTCGTCTTTTAGAGATACAATATGGAAGCATTTCTGGATGAACCACTGCAATGTCTGGAGTTTGCTCCAACCAGACTAGGGGGAAAAGTGAGCGGGGCAAAGCTGAGCAGGCAGAAGCTGGTGTTAGGGAGGCTCACCACTCTCACTTCTCTGTGTGTCTGAGCCCAATCTTCTCTGCTGCAGACCCCCACATGTCTGCCCCACTTCCGACCTCCCCACTGCCCATCAACCTACTAAGATAACCATTTTCTTTCTCACACAGCTTTGTGTCATTTTCTCTTCAAAATTGGCTCCCATCTCCCCCACTGATGGTCTTCCTCTTTTAATCATTGGTGCTGTTTCTCTCCCCTCACTCAAGCTTCAAACCTTAGAGTCATCTTGATTCTTCTCTTTCTTTCCTCTCTGAGCTATTTCATTTCATTTCGTGCCTACCCTCTGCCTTGGCTCCCGTGCGGTGGGCAAACCTGCTCTGAGCTCGTCACTGTCCTTGCATCTCTGATCCTCTTCCATCCATCCCATCCATACCCTCTCCAACAGCCCACTGCCTGTCAGAGGGAAAAACCCTCCCTCTCCTCCCCCGCCCCCAATTCTCCAACACGTCCACGCTCCACACGTGCAGGCAAGCCGGGATCCCACCATCCCCTCCATGATTCGGATAGAGCAGTCTTCCCACATTATGCCCCTTTCTCCTAGATCCGCTCCAGTCTTTTCTCCTAAATAAAGCTTTCCACAGCTACACAGACCCATGCTAATCTCTTTCATCATTCTACACACAGTCCTGAGTTTCTCTATTTTGAAGTCCTTCTTGATCCATCTGTGAGATCTGAAACTCCTTAATTATAGCAAATCTATGCCCACAAAGCCAAGGACCTTGCTAGGTCAATAACTACCGGCTAATGTCAAATGCCACAGTGACATTAGTTGCGACTGGAATTGATGTTATTAAGTGGCTGAAAGAAGAGATGGAAGGTGAGTCCCTGTCATCTAGCCCCTGCCACATACCAGGAATTGTGATACAAGTTACCTGACATGTAATATTTGCTTAATCCTCACAACCAACTTCTGAGATGGATACAATTAACACACTCACTTCATAAATGAAGAAACTAAGGGTGAGAAAGAGTACAAAACTTGCCACAGCCACGCAGTGAGCAGCAAAGCCAGAAATAAAGCCTAAGTCTGGCTGACGGAGAACCCAGGTTCTTTCCACCACAGGGCAATACTGTCTGTTCCCATCACTTCTCGCCCTTACCTTGTGTGTGTCCTCATGGACTTCTTTGTTGAAACGTTTCATCACCCTCCGAAGATGCATCTCAAACTCCATTTTTATCTTTTCACTGCAATGCATAGTGAAAAATCTGAGAATGAAGTGGAAAACTAAAACCAGCCCCACCGCCCCACTTTGTTCCTCTTGTAGTGATGTGTGAACCACTCTCCCCATTTTCCTACACTAAACCGTCCCACTCAAACAAATCCCTGCTAGTTTTCAGCCGTCCTTCCACACCTGCCCCTTCCTTCTTTCTTCATAGTTTTCTGTTCCTTCTCATCTGCAAACCTTAGCTTGGGACATTCTCAACCCAGACTACCAACCAGCACCAATTTACACCTCACTAACAGGCCTCAAAGCTCACTTCACCCAGGAAGTCTTCTCTGACTGTCTGACCCTTCTGACTGCTGACCGCTTCTTAGCAACGATTACCTTATGTTCAATTACTGCACACTTAGATGACACTGCTGTAACGTAAAATATCCTTCAGGTGTGTGTCCCATGAAACTTTAAGGAAACTTGATACTCCTTGAATGACTTCTACCATCTCGTCCTCTGTGCCTGACAACATGTCCATCACACACTGAATTCATTAACCACTGAACTAGCAGGCCCTGCACTCCACATTCCCAAGCCAGCAGGGGCTGCAGAGGTACTAGGAACGCCAGGATGGGTGGGGACACGGTACCATGCACTGCCTAAAGTCCTGCAGCGTGATGGGGGGTAAACAAGATGCTGAGGCGGACGAGAGACATTCAGATCTTGACTCTTCCACTCACTGGCTGAGTGACCCTTGAAATGTTACTTAGCCTCTCTGAGCCTCTGGCTCCTCGTTTGTAATACTGTTCTAAGGTTTAGGTAAGACGGATGAGCTGCTCAGGCCTTGGCACACAGAAGTTCCTGCTCCTAATCTCCTGCCCCAGCCAAGACACACAGGTTTTGCATTCAAGTCCCTAAAGGTGAATCCAGGACTCACTTGAGGCTCCTGGCCACTTTGATACTCAGCCCTGGTCCCCTACGTGTTTCTCAAAAGTTTTCATTCAGTAGCAGCTGTTGCCTGCTGTATGTAAAAGGAGCCTAGAAGCAGGGGCCTAATCTTACCTTCTTTCTCTTGTTTTCGCCTGCTCTGGCGTTTCGATCTCTATCTCCACTGGCTTCACAGGCAGAAGAGACTGAGAGAAGGTTGAATTTTCTCCCACATCAACTGGCATAGGCTCACTAAGTTCTATAAACAATAATTTTTAAAAATCAGTAACAGTAATAATAATTGCCGTTGAACTGAACAAAACCAAGGTTCTGCTGGGAAGGTGCAAGTGAGGAATGGATGTGAGATAGACAACCTATGGAGAGTGGAGACCGCTACCCACACCTTGCTCTGAGTTCCTACAATGTTCCAGGCACTATGCCGAGTGTGTTACAATTATTTGTCTTAAGTAACCCACACAAAAACGCAGAAAAGTAGTCTTTAGATGAGAAAACTAAAGCACAGAGATCCTGGGTTGACCCCTGCTATCAAAGAACTGACATTCACGTGTGTATGTTCCGGCAGATACTTAATCTTAAAAGAAAAAAGAAAAAGCCAAGGAACTATCTCCTATTTTCTGTATTATTACAACACACTTAACCACAATTTGCTTTGTATACAATCATGATTTACACGTCTGTCTCTCATTCATAAGTATAAACTTGTAAGTGACGAGGAATGTACCCTTTTCACCTCTTTACCCTCATGTTGCTTATAAACACCAGCTGAAATGAAATGAACTTGCTGCACTGGATCTAATTTAGAAATTCTTTAGAAAAGTTATCTTGGGGCTGGGTCACAATTATAAGAAGGACTTTACCTAACAAATGCAATCAGTATGACCGTGTTCTTTGTACCCTCAACGAATCCCCAACAATTAAAAAAAAGAAATGCCAAAAAAAAAAAAGCTCTTTTAAAGGTGCTCTGAGCCTAGAAGCCATGAAACCTCACTGGCAATGAACACAACTAATGCCAGTACCTTGGTTTCTATTTAACAGTCCCTACTAAAATGAGCTGGGACTTCTTGGAGAGAAAAGAGGCTGGTTTCAGGTCCAGAGCAAGGAACGTATAAGTTGAGCCTGGAATACCTTATGCCAGAAAACAAAAATGTTCTCAAAAACTAATGAGGCCATGTCAAAATGACAGGGTCATGTGGCTAGCTAAGCATCAATAGTACAGAGACAGCCTGACAGCAGGGGCTTCTTAATGGATGCGACATAAAGTATAAACTACTACCTATGAAGTATTCTTGCCAAAAATAAAAGTTTAATCTAAATTCCATTGAATCTTTGGGTTAAACTTAGTTTACAAGAAATATAGAGGCTACTAAAACAAGTTTCACAACACCATGAGATGTCTGATTGTTTATCAGACAAAATCAGAATGAGATTTTCTGCAAAGCAAGGGTCTAAAGCCCTTCAAAAAAGTGTTATGAAAAGCCAAAAAGGTGGTACATGAGGAGCACTGCTCTAGATTAAAAGAAACTAAAGCATCAAGGCGGCACCTGTGGCTCAAAGGAGTAGGGCGCCGGCTCCATATACAGGAGGTAGCAGGTTCAAAGCTGGACCCAGCCAAAAACTGAAAAAAAAAAAAAAAAAAAAATCGTAACAACCAAGGCTGACATCTTGTTTAGATCTTGGATTGGAAAAAGAAACAACAATAAAAAATAGTTATAAAGGATATTTTCATAACAACTGGGGACTTATTTTTCATTTTCATGGGTGTGATAAGGTCATTTTGTCATGTAGGAGAATGTCTAATTCTCAGGAAGTATATGCCAACTTATTTAGTGGTGAAGTACCAGGACGTCTGCAGCTTATTTTCAAAAGGTTCCACAACACATATTTACAGAGAAGCATACATTTAATGTGGCAAAGTGTTAAAGTTAATGAACCCAGGTGAAGAGTATATATATGACATTTTCAATTTTTTTTGGAGGTTTGAACATTTTCAAAATAAACTGGGGAAAAGGAAAACTAGGCAGAAGGAATCAGGGATGGTATCATTAGCTACCATTTATTGTGAGTGCATGATAAATCAGGCCCATGACATTTGCAAACTTTTCTCCCCCAGGGCAATCTTCACTCGTATGAGCCTACTATGTGTGGCTCACAGTAAGTCTTCAGTGTTTACAGAACATTACCAATGAACAAACTCAATTCAGAGAAGTGAAGTTACTTGCTCAAGGTTAAGCTGTTCTTACAACTACGTAAGTGGCACAGCTGGACTCTGAACCCAGGTCTAACCACTTTCAAAGCCTGTACTCTTTCCCCTAAATGATGCTGCCTCTTAATATTTACTCCATTGACAGTCAGCAAAGGAAGAGAATAAACAACCTTCTTCAGTAACCTGGTCATGAATTTTTTCTTTCATCAAAGCAAGTCTTTGATAAAATCTTATCTTTGATCTTACTAGTTTCAAAAGAAAACAACAACAATGACTCAAGAGGCTGGGGCAGGAGGATCACTTACAGCCAACACTAACCTAAGAAACTTGGTGAGACATCTTTTAAAAACAACAACAAAAAAATTAGCCAAGTGTGATAGCAAACACCTGTAGTCTCAGCTCCTTTGGAGGATGAGGTGGGAAGATCACTTGAGCCCTGGAGTTTGAGCTGCAGTGAGATGTGATCGTGCCACTGCACTCCAGCCTGGGCAACAGAGCAGACCCATCTCTTTAAAAGAAGGTGTAAATAATCCACAGTAAAAAAAAAAAAAAAAAGGATGACAGTAATTGACATAAGAGTCCAAAAAGAATCAAACAAGTAATTCTGAAAACAAAGATGTTTTCACCTTCGACCTCTTCCCAGTCATCTTCACTTTCTTTCTCCTCCTCTCCTTCGTCGCTGCCTTTCTCCATAGGAGCCCCTCTCTTTGGATGGTGTGTCTTCTTGAGTTTACTTGGAAAGTCCCTGTGCAAAGATCACAGGAAGATGAAGAAGGTTCAGACATTCTAGTGTTATATTCAAGCTAAATGGAATTTAAAAGACTCCTTCTCTTTACTGAGAATCTGCTGCAATTACCAAAAGATTATTACTGAGCTCTGGGCCTCATTTCCTCCATCAACATGGGTCTCAAAACCTCATCAAGACATGCTTTGATTGTCAGTCTGATAAATACTAGATGTGCTGTCAAAAAACCCTACAATCTAGAGATGCATGAAAAAAAACACAACTTCACCCAGAGATGGCAAGGGAAAACCTAGAAGAAACCACAATAATAATGTGAGCTCTGGAAGTAAGAGTTGGGATATCTGTGTGTATATATACAGTCGGAGGCCTGAATGTTTCACCACAAAGAAACAATAAATGTTTGAGATAAAGGATATGTAATTACCCTGATCTGGTCACTACACATTACATGTATTGCAAATCATTATGTATTTCGTAAATGTGTACAATTACTGTGTCATAAAAAAAAGTTAATTAAGAAAATCTAAAACACATTTAAAAGACTAAATGGTTCCTAATATATCTTTCTGCAAAGCCATATGATGGGTCTAGAGCACTGAGCTACTTCAGCTCATGTCAACTT
This sequence comes from Perodicticus potto, assembly GCA_963574655.1. NCBI lineage: Eukaryota > Metazoa > Chordata > Mammalia > Primates > Lorisidae > Perodicticus > Perodicticus potto. Next base: position 18,803 of record CAUYRH010114799.1, on the reverse strand, counting down.
TTGCATCTGATATCAAGTGAGACTATTACCTAAGATTTTGGCACAGATATTTAATCAGTCTTCAGCTTTAATGATACACATTCTCTTTTTAACCTACCACTTTGTTTCAACACTATAGCAACAAAAATTCTCCCTTAGAATAAGAATAGCAGAAACAACCACAGTCAACTCTCGGGAGAGAGGGAAAGGGGGTTTCCCTTAAGCCCACACTTAAGAAGAGATGTTTTTAGGAGCAGAGAAGGAACTAGTGCCCCTCTGTTCTTCCCCTTCTCTCCAATCCCTCAACTTTGTTAGAAGACAGGCATTCAAGTGTTCACTAGGCTCATGTTTATTGTTCACAACACATTAATGTGAATGTTCACTCATTGCAAAAATACTTGTTCATTTTCTACCAAGTAAAAGGCCCTACTGTGGGTGTCACAGGGCATACAAAAGAGAACCACGCATGATCTCAGCCCCGTGAAAGTTTACAGAGTGGTAAGCTGGGGTACGTGGCATGGTCACAAATAAATGCAACACCTGGCAGACATGTAATCTATGTCTGGAAATGCTATAGGAAATCAGAAGAGGAAAGGGGGAAGAATTGATAAAGATTCTGTGGCATCTATGGCTTCTGATCTGCATCTTCAAGATGGAAGCAAGCAAGCCTTCCAGGTAGATGGAAGATCTTGAACACAACTCAGTTGCTACAAAGCATGAAAATGTGTGGGGTGAATAATGAGAGGTCCGGCTGGGCAGAAGCAGAGCATGCCTGAGGAGAGTAGTACGAGATTAAAACAGACAAATATTTTGCATGTATCTAACACCTTTATATAGTAGAAGGCGGCACTGGGCCAGGAGTCAGAAGGCCTGAGTTCTCCTGGTTTTATCACTGTCTAGCTGTGTAACTTTGTGATACACATGTGTAAATCACTTTCTGCAAGCTGTTATTCTTCTCCTTTGAAAAATTTCCAGCTCTTACTCGTCTGACTTATCTAGAAGAGTTTAAAGATCCAATCTTTCCCATGGATCCCCTTGACAAGCAAGAAGAGTGGGTTTTTTTTAGGAACAATCAAGACCTGGTCCAAACTGTTTCAGCTTTCTCACCTGAAATCTTCCCCATCACTGAGGGCTTCATCCTTCTTAACCTTGAGGTTTTCAGATTTAACCATCACCTCGGCCACTTTCTTTTTTGTAGGACCATCTGCTGAGCCCGCAGGATCGCTGCGGCCTCTCTTCCTCTTTCCTTGTGAAACTTTGGAGAGAAGGCTCTTCTTTGGTAGTTTCTCATCTTCAAAGACATCTAGGTGACCACATGGAGCAAGAGGTGAGGGATGACAAGAAAAGCAGAGGCATGAAAAGGCCCTAACCTCTTTCTGAACCAGTGGTTCTCAACCTTCCTAATGCCACGACCCTTTAATACAGTTCCTCACGTTGTGGTGACCTCCACACAGGAGGAGCGGTGTCTCGGTTCCTAAGACCATCGGAAATATGTGTTTTCCAATGGTCTTAGGTGACCCCTGTGAAAGGGGAAAGGGTTGCTCAACCCTCAAAGGAGTCGCAACCTACAGGCTGAGAACCGCTGCTCCAAACCCTATCTCCACTGCCTATTCACCACCTCATTTTTTTTTTTTGGTCAGCAACCAGATCTCAGCTTCTCCTCTCTGCAGCTAGTGTAAGTTCACAGTAAAAACCATCTTCCTTCGTCAGCATTCTCGTCCACTTCTTAGACTACAGAAACACCTATGATTCAAGTAAAATCTAACTTCCAAATCATAAACAATCTCTAGCAAGGGAAATACATAAATCCATTAATGAGCACCCTTATTTATTACCTGCCCAGACTAATGATTTTAGTCTACTCCTTGTAAGTAAAATGTTTCAAGTTCATAACACATGTTTTTAGTTTTACCAAAACCTTTTTTCTACTAATCCTTGTTTCTGCTATCTTTCAAGACCAAACTATGTTCAAAAGTACCACTACTGTCCCCTGAACCCCATAAATGCATCAATGTACAAAGTTATGATTTAATAAAATAAAATTTTAAAACTAAAAAAAAAAAATTACACATGTACATGATGAAAAATGCAAAAAACAAACAAAAAAAGTACTGCTACAAAACTTTCTCAAATTAACCCAAATGGCACTCACATAACAACCACCTCAGCAGAGTCAGAGTTGAAGTAAGATAGAGTAATTAAAAAATATCTTCATTTTCTTAAAATAATTGTTTTTTGTTAAATGGAAGTATAAAAAGTCATAAGCTGTTAGTTTTAGTGAAATTACAGTATCCAAAAGTATGGCTATTTATGTGTATATATAATTATATTAACAAATTAATTTTAATAAATAATTTATAAATAATATGGCAGGGAAAGGTATGTTTCTGTTTTGCAAATATGTTCACACAAAGAATCTTGAATCCAAAATACATCTTCCTTTGCTTTTGCAAGGCTCTGCTTAGAAAATAAAAATATTCTTTTATTAAAGTCTCTTAAAGGGGCTGCAATATTAACCTAAAATATCAAATTAATACCAATCCTTTCATTTATGGTTTCTCCCGTTAACTCTCTGGACAGGTATTTATATTCCCTAAGAATTACTTTTGCACAAGGGAAAAAGTCCCTTTTCTCATAGCTACAAAAGTTGATTTAAATAAAGTTTATACTATAGCCATATTTTAATGCTCGATAAATCACTGATTTAGTTGTTTCTTTTTATTATTATTATTAGTTGTTTCTTTAAAACGTTTTATGAAAGAAGAAATTTTCTCAATACCATGTTTTGAGCACTGTAATGGAAACCTAAAAAATAAAGAAAAATTTGGAAAAACAGTATTTCAAATGTAGTTATTTGAATCGGAGAAAGATTTCTTATTCCAAGATCAGAGGCTGCATAAAGTTTATGCATCTACAATTCAAATTGGGTAAGCCCTTAAAAATCAGGATTTCTGGATCTTGCAGTGGGTCTTTAGCCACTTCATTTTTACTAATCTAAAATTACAGGTGGGAAGATACTTCAGAGACATCAACATTTTTGGTTGGTTAAAAAGCTTAGCTTTTACTTCTGTGTTTTGAAGAGAAAGGTAGAGGAGTTAAAAGGCAGACAAGAAGGAAACAAAAGGTGGCACTTGTGGCTCAGTAGGTAGGGTGCCAGCCCCATATACCTAGGGTGGTAGGTTCAAACCCGGTCCCAGGCAAACTGCAACAAAAAAATAGCCAAGCGTTGTGGCGGGCACCTGTAGTCCCAGCTACTCGGGAGGCTGAGGCAAGAGAATCGCCTAAGCTCAAGAGTTGGAGGTTGCTGTGAGCTGTGTGATGCCATGGCACTCTACCAAGGGCAATAAAGTGAAACTCTGTCTCTTAAAAAAAAAAAAAAAAAAAAGAAGGAAACAAAATCTTTTAACCCCCCCGAAAGATGTTTATAGTATAGTTATAATATCCAAACGTTTTAAAAAATATATCTGTAAGTCCAACCATAATTACTAAATTATGGCATAATCACACAATAAAATTCAATCATGTTTTAAGACAAAAGAAAATGATATATAATGCTGAGCATACAAAGTTTTTACAGTATGCTTTCTGTTATGTAAAAATAACAGATTAGAAGGAAATATATCGTTATTTAGTGGTGGTTATTTCTGGATGTAGAAATATGGATGACTTTTTTCTTTATTCTCTGTGATTTTTTTTAGTGGGGGGGCTCTAAGCATAGAGCTCTTTTCCAGGACTTTCCAAGATCCAGAGATATTAATATGCCTCCCAGCATCCCTGATCTCAGTATTATTTCAGTAGGGCAGGAATTACAACTGTGGTTTGCTTGGCCATTTATTAAGATTCACCAGCAACACCTGCATTAACCTTCCAGCAACATCTCACAGCACACAGAATAAAATGCAAACTCCTTGGCTTGGTTTCCATATGGCCCCTAACTTGCTGCGTCTAGCCAACTGGCCAAGCTCCTTTCCTTTTAAGAGTATTTTTAATTTCCTGTTTTCTCTGCCTAGACTTCTTTTACCCCAGAATATGAATGGTTCAAAATGTCACATCCTCAGAAGTCTTATCTGAGCACTGATTCTAATTTAGCTGCTTCTTCCCCACCCCCACATGAATTTTACTGCAGCAAACTGTTTTACTTTCTTCATAACTCTAATCACCACGTGAATCTGGTTTTTTTAACTGGTTATTGTCTCCTCTACCTGCCCCACCCCAAAAGATTATAAGCATCACCAGAGCAGAGACCAAGTCTGTCTTGTTCAGGGCTATAATCCTGGTACCTAGAATAGTGCCTGAATAGTAGGTGCTCAATAAACAACTGATGAAGGAACTAATGGGTTACACCAATGAAAGCATTAACGGAGAGAAGAAAGAAGAAGAAACCAGAAATTCCCTAAATGCAAACAAGGAAATAATGTGGAAGGCTGTTTCCTTTGTTCCTAGCTGGTGAAATTGACCAGCACTGCCTTCATATGCATGCAAAAGGGTTCTGTTAAACCCAAGGATATCTTAGTGTCACCTGTAGCCCAAACCACAACTGCTGAGTCTATGCTCCTCCACCCAACCACAGCAAAATCTAACTCCTCAAATTCCAGAATCTGCCTTGGGAATTTACAGCTAGCTCTTCCGGCTAGCAGAGTTTGAGCAAGCCTGGGGGCATTCTTACCTCTGCAGGCAGAATGACATGAGCTAGTCCAACTGATTATCTAACAAAGTGGGACCATGCCAAGATGGTACATGCCATCTCACTAAAAACTCACAACCACTTTGCAACCACTTACATTTCATACAGCAAGTTCAGAAAGTCTAACGTATTTGTCCAAAATAATTTACTTTATATGTATAACTACTAAGTATTAGAGTAGCTACCAAGCTGATGACCAGAGGAAATGTTGATCTGAGAAGAATGCTACCCAGGCAGGTAGCATTTCCATCAATTAAAACTTTAATTTGTGAATTGCTAACATCCAGAATATACTGACTAGAATACCAACTCTCTTTCACAGCCTCTTGCTAAAACAGTAACCATCCTTTGGGTAGCAAACCAAACAACTTCAGAGAGCATTTCCCAGTCTCTCCAAACTTGATCATTACTTTGGAAGCCACAAATCCTTGTACCTTCTCCCAGACAAAAAGGAAACAAAAAACAGTGAACCCCCAAAAGATGTTTATAGCATAATATTTAACATACTCTCATAATATTTAACACTCTGCCTTGACTATTTTACATATAAATGTCATGTCAATTCTAAGATCCTCCAAGATATCTCTGTCTTCCATGTCACCTAGCTCAGGTATAGCACACAGTAGATATTTAAAAAGTTATTTGAGGGCCGGGCTCTGTGGCTCATGCCTGTGATCCTAGCATTCTAGGAGGCCAAGGCAGGTGGATTGCTTGAGCTCACAGGTTCAAAACCAGCCTGACCAAGTATGAGAACCCATCTCTAAAAAATAGCTGGACGTTGTGGCAGGCGCCTATAGACCCAGCTACTCCAGAGGCTGAGACAAAACAATCACTTGAGCCCAAGAGTTTGTGGTTGCTGTGAGCTACGACACCAGGGCACTCTACTAAGGGGGACAAAGTGAGACTCTGTCTCAAAAAAATAAAATAAAATAAATAAAAAATAAAGTTATCTGATGGGAGGCCAAGGCAAGTGGATTGCCTGAGCTCACAGGTTTGAGACCAGCCTTAGCCAGAGCAAGACCTCATCTATAAAAATAGCCGTGAGTTGTGGCAGGTGCCTGTAGTCCCAGCTACTTGGGAGGCTGAAGCAAGAGAATCACTTAAGCCAGCAGTTCTCAACCTGTGGGTCAGGACCCTTTTGTAACAATGAAAATACATCCTGCATATCAGATATTTACATTACAATTCCTAACAGTAACAAAAATTACAATTATGAAATAGCAACAAAAATAATATTATGGTTGGAGGTCACCACAACATGAGGAACTGTATTAAAGGGCTGCGGCATTTGGAAGGTTAAGAACCACTGGCTTAAGCCCAAGAGTTGGAGGTTGCTGTCAGCTGTGACGCCACATTACTCTACAGAGGGCAACATAGTGAAACTCTGTCTCAAAAATAAATAAATCAATCAATAAAATATTTATTGAGTTGGCATGGCTGTTCATGCCTATAATTCTAGCACTTTGGGAAGCTGAGGCAGCAGGATTGCTTGAGGTGAGGAGTTCAAGACCAGCCTGGGCAACATAGCAAGTTCCTACCTCTACAAAAATAGAAAAATTAGCACACTCTGTAGTCCCAGCAACTTGAGAGGCTAAGTTAGGAGGATTACTTGAGCCCAGGAGTTTGAGGTTGCAGTGAGCTATGATGACACCACTGTCTTCTTGCCCTGGCAACAGAGTAAGACCTTGCCTCAGAAAAAAAATATATTTTTTATTGAGCACTTAATAGTCAGCAGTCAGCTCTCCAATGTAGGTTCTGAAACTGTAGATTCAACCAACTGTGAGCTGAAACTATTTGGGAAAAAATAGGAAAAAAAATACAATACAAATGTTAAAAATGTTAAAATGTTAAAAAATGTTACAAATGTCAAAAAATATATGTATACAGTATAACAACTATTTATATAGCATTTACACTGTATAAGGTATTACAAGTAATCCAGAGATAATTTAAAGTATACTATGTATGCATAGGTTATATGCAAATCATTTTTATTTCATTATCTGTGGGAGAGATCTGGAACAAATCTCTCAAGGATACCACAGGACAACGGCATACACAGGGATGAGGGGGGCAAGGCGGGGGAAAGGACAAGATATGATATAGCAAAAAATAAAATATGCTTTCATGAAGCTTAAATACTAGGTAATCAAAAAGGAAGCAAACAAATTAAGCTCATTACAGACTGTGAAAGTAGCTGAGAGGGTAATGATTGGAGTCCTATGGTAGGAAGTACCTGGGAAAGACCACCTTAGATAGGATGCTCAAAGAGTGTCTGACTTGAGACCTGGAAAAAAAAAAAAAAAAACAGAAACAGAAGAATTCAGCCTGGCGAGAGCCACAGAAGAACATTCTAGGCAGAAGAAATATCAACGGCAAAGGCTCAAGGTGAGAAATAATTTGGCCTATTTCAGAAAGTGAAAGAAAGCCAATAAGGAAGGTATCTGGCGAGGAAACAAGTGTTAGGAGACAACGAGAGAGGCAGCAGCAGCCAAACCATACAGCGTCTTGTAGGCCAAGGTAAAGAAGATGGATGCTATGTTAAGAGCAATGGAAAGCCACGGCAGGTTTACAGGAGGAATATGGCATGATCTTTATTTATTTATTTTTTTTAAAGATCGTTTGGGTTGCTGGGTAGAGAACTACCGCAAACTGATGAGGGGAAGCCAGGAAATATGACGGTGGTTTGGCCAGGAGCTCTGACTATGGAAATTAAGAGAAGTGGACAGATTTGAGATACAATCCTAGGGCTGAACTGACCAAACTTGCTGATGGATTGCATGTGTTCATGTAAGGCAAAGGTGGGCGTTTGCTTTAACAAATGGGTAAAGAGATCATTTATTGAAACGGGAAAAACAGGAGAAAGGGCAGTTTTAAAGGGGAAAATCACAAGTTTTGCTTTGCCCATGACAAATATGTCTATCCTATACCCAGGTGGAAAACGCATGTGGCTCCTTATCTGGAACTCTGATGTGACTTTGCTGAAGTTACTCTCGGAGTCAGCACGCTCCATGACTCTACGTCCTGGTCCGTCGGTCTTCGAGGTACACAAAATAACTACACCACCCCTCCCCGTTCAGCCCTTAGCATCTGCCAGGAGGCTGGACTTTACCCTGTGGGCAACGGGGAGCAGGGAAGACGAGAGCCCGCGGCCAGGCTTGGCTCCAGGAGAACTAAAGCCGAGAGGGCGGCTGGGGAGGACTCGGACAGCGGCCAAACCCGCTGCCTCCCCGGACCACCGTCACGTTGTCCCCTCCGCCCCTCACCTTCCCCGCTGGCCTCCCGCCCCTGGCAGCCGGGCCTCCTCCGCCTTCAGCATCATCTCCTCCCTAAGCCTGCCTACACTTCGCTCTCACCTGCCTCCTTCTGACATCGGGCCGTGCTCTTGCCCTTGGCCGTGGCCTTCTGACGGCTCGGTCTGCGTTCCTGCGGCTCCCCGCGCGCCGCGCGCTTGCGAGCCATGTCGCCAGAGAGAGTGCCGCTTCTCCCGCGAGGAACCAGGCCACCGGATACAGCCAGAGAGCAGGCCCCGCCCCCGTCGCGGGGGGGGCTCAAGTCACGCCTCCAGCGAAGCTCCGCCCAGTCCCTAGGGCCGCTGTAAACTGGGAGGAGCCAGAAGGGCCGAACAAATTTCCCCGTACTTCCGGTGCATTGTGCGCTTGCGCTTCCGGAAACTGGCCCTGTTCTCGTGTTCTCGCGAGAGGCGGGAAAGGGCGCAGGGTTTGAAACATGGCGGACGACGTGGACCAGGTGAGTGTTCCCAGGCCCTGGCCCTGGCCCAGAGAAGGTTTCCCACTCCCAGCCTTGTCCCTGCTCGGCTTCGCGTACCTGGAATGCTCTCTGCAAGCTCACGGAAAAGTGGCCGGTCGTGCCTCCTCTTTTTCTGGGTCCCTTTGGTCGAATCTTGGCCGCGCCCCCTTCGAACTTTGCCTCAGGTCTGGAGATCTTTTCTCGTTGCAAGCTCGCCTTGACACTTAGTTATTACTAATTATTACTCTCGTCGCTTCATGTTTTTTTTTTTTTAGTCTGACTTTTATTTGCAGAACGGGAATAGTTATCCTTACCTGCCTCATGGAGCTGAAAGATTCTGGTAGAAAAGCATGATAATAAGGAGTTACTGCCATAACTGCAGCAATTATTTACTCGTTCAGCAAATACGTAGTGAACATCAGCTTTGTATGGGTAGACACTGTTCTAAGCCACAGGGACACTGGCATTAACATATAAGTGATCCTTGACATCCCTTGGAGCTTGTATTCTGGGGGAAGACATAAAAGTAGATAAAAATACGTAAGAGCTGTAGGAACTGTGATGTGAAGGAAACAAGGAACTGGGATGCAGAATCACATCTGGTCTTACAAGGTTTTTCACCTGCTCTTCCCTCCGCATATCTTTGCGGATCAAGCCACAGTTTATTCAGCTTTGTACTGACTTCTCTTTCATCAAAGAGGAATTCCCCTGCGTGAAATAGCACTCGCCCCCACTGTGCTTACTCTGCTTTATTTTTCTTTATGTTTTTTTTTTCATACATGCGTTACATATCTGGCTCTTTCTTTAATGTGTATCTTTCCCCCACTAGAATGTAAGTTCTAAGAGAGCAAGATTTTTGTTGGGTTCACTCTTCCGTCCTTGGGTTTTAGAACAGTGCTGAACTCAAATGTTTATTGAGTGAATTAGATGATAAGAAGAGGACTCTTTGAAAAGGCAACATTTAAAGCTACAGGATGAAAAAAGGGAGACAATGGGCATCCCAGACAGAGGCTTAAGTAGCAGTAAGTTACTGTCGCGTGTATATTGTTATAGTATTATGATTATTTATTTATGTGCCTCTTTACACTAGAATGAGCTGTGTAACATTGTAACCCAGTGGTTGGTTATCTGGTCTTTTTAACAAACACCTGTTGAACTCAGGAGGGTTAGGCAGCAGTTGAGGTCAGGTTTATGTTTTTTGTTTTCCTCTCATCTAGCCTTTTGAAGCTATAGAGCCTGTTAATAGTCATAACTTTCCTCTGTTGGCCTCATGTACTCAACTGAAAAGCTCTTCTTGAATAATCTTACTAACTCTGTGGCTGCAACCATCCCTTCCATGTGGATGACCCCAATTCATTCTATCCCTGACCCCTGAAACCTGTGTTTCCAACAGTTCTTTAATAATATTAATAATGGGAACAATTTCTAAGTATTATCTATTTACCAGATCCTATTTGAAATGCATTAGCTAGTTTATAAGATCTGAAATAAGCTTAATGGCATCCCCATTTTACAAATGAGAGAGCTGAGAATTAGAGATGGCATGATTTTTAATTTCAGTTCCTAAGTTTCAAATCAGATCCAGCAGTTGAATCCAGGCTGCTTGACTCTAAAGCCAGTGCTTTCAACCAGTATTCTTCTATACTGTCTACTAAATATATTCATCTTACCAGCTAGTTAGCAGCCTGAACTCAACCTGCCCTGGGCTGAATCCATAATCTTCCTTTAAATCTTCACCTCTGCTTAGTGTTCTGACTAGTGTGTGGTAGGCATTCAGTGAATATTTTTCAAGTGATATCTGAGATAAAGTCCCTGAGACTGACTCCCTATATCCTGAAATTGGGTCAGACAGTTTGGATTTTGATGAAACAAAGTACAGTCCTGATTATTTTGGTGTATAACTCCTTCCTGTGTATGTATGTATTTTAACCCTCATTTATATAGTACTTACCAGGTGAGAGGCACTGTACTAAGCCTTTGTATATATGATTTAACCTTCACAGTAACAGTATTCAGCAGACACCATTGTTATCTTCATTTTACACATTAGGTGAAGAGAAGTTAAGTAACTTACCCACTGTCACACAACATTGCCGTGATTTGAACTCTAGCTACACTATTTAGTTCTTTCTGCATTACTAAGCCTGTTTCTTTTATTAGCAACAAACTACCAACACTGTAGAGGAGCCTCTGGATCTTATCAGGCTCAGCCTGGATGAGCGAATTTATGTGAAAATGAGAAATGACCGAGAGCTTCGGGGCAGATTACATGTAAGTAAATTTATCAAATTACCTGTGAGATCAGATTGTGTGCTTGTCCTTAATTTTTACCCACTCCCTTGAAATGTAAAAACTGTCCAATGTGAAATGGTGTGTTAAAATGTAGAAGAAAGGGAGAAAGTCGGCTCTGTTTTTTACAAGCCAAACAAAACTGTATTTTATTTATATTTTATTAATAACATTATTTCTCGGGGCAGCACCTGTGGCTCCGTGGGTAGGGCACCGGCCCCATATACTCAAAGTGGCAGGTTTGAACCCGGCCCCAGCCAGCTAAAAAACAGCAATGACAGCTGCAACAACAACAACCAAAAAACATTTCTCTTACCAGAAATGTGCTTATTGTGGCACATTTCCATTCCCTACATTTTTTTCTCTTATGTTTATTTGCAAATAATGTTTTATTTGTCCTCCATTCTTTTTTTTTTTTTTTTTTTTGTAGAGACAGAGTCTCACTTTATCGCCCTCAGTACAGTGCTGTGGCGTCACAGCTCTCAGCAACCTCCAGCTCTTGGGCTTAGGCGATTCTCTTGCCTCAGCCTCCCGAGTAGCTGGGACTACAGGTGCCCGCCACCACGCCCGGCTATTTTTTGATGCAGTTTGGCCGGGGCCGGGTTTGAACCCGCCACCCTCGGTATATGGGGCCGGCGCCCTACTCGCTGAGCCACAGGTGCCGCCCTTGTCCTCCATTCTTAACTTACTAACATGCACAAATATTTTTGTTATGAGAAGTTAAGCAGCACAAAAATATATACTGTAAAAGGTGAAGTCCCATCTGCACTATTAAAAAGTGGATTGTCAGCTTGGCGCCTGTAGCAGGGGCGCCATCCACATGCCTTGGAGCTGGAGGGTTCAAATCCAGCCTGGGCCTGCCAAACAACAATGACAGCTACAGCAAACAAATAGCTGGGCGTTGTGGTGGGCGCCTGTAGTCCCAGCTCCTTGGGAGGCTGAGGCAAGAGAATCGCTTAAGCCCAAGAGTTTGAGGTTGCCGTGAGCTGTGATGTCACGGCACTGTACCGAGGGGACTCTGACTCAAAAAAAAAAAAATAAAATAAAATAATGAAAAGTGGGTTGTCCTTTCTGTATATTTACACATATATACAGGGTGGACTTAAAGTTCGTGTCGCAGTTTAAAATAGTTTAGCATAGTAAATTGTGCACAAACTTAGGGACACCCTGTATGCATCTGTGTATATATGCACATGCATATATACTTGCACTGTGTATGCTACCTCTACCAGAAAATGGATCTCGCTATACATATTTTTCAGCACTTTTTTTCACTTAATTTTTCTTAGAAATCATTGATCTTGAGTACAAGTAAGTCTTCTTTATTCTTCTTAATGATTTCATAGGATACATGTGATAGAAGTGATATTTAGATTTTTATTTTTCATTTCTTACTACTATAAATAATGCTTCCATAAGCATTTCATACATATTTCTTTGTGCATATCTGCAGATGTTTTCATAAGATTGGTCCCTAAGTGGTCTCATTTGTTCTTAAAGAGTATACTGAAGGTGTTGCCCCACATTGATAATTTATTTTCCTAAGCATATTGTGTCTATGACTCTCACTCTACTCTAAAGTGATTAAAAATAGCTAACATATTGAGCATCAACTATATGCCAGGTGCTATTATTCTAAGTGTTTTGTCTGTAACATCTCATTTAATCTTTATGATAATCATCAGAGGATTGATAACTAATTATCCCTGCTTTGCAGCTGAATTAAGTGCCAGCTCAGAAAAGTGTAGTCACTTCCTCAAGGTGACGTAGCCAGTGAAGGGAGACCCAGAATGTGAGTCGAGGTTCTGGGCAGTCTGATCTTATCCCAGCTCTTTAGTACTGTGGTGCCACCTTCCTTAAAACCTAAAAGATGAAGACCCTCTGGGCTTGAGAAGGAAATGGGGACCTAGGAAGTCTTATACAGCTAGCCTTGAGGGAGCAGGAGCTCCAGGAATGGAATAATAGCAACCTTAGAAAGAAAAACAGTTGAGCTAAGTCTGAATAATTGCAACCTTAGAAAGAAAAACAGAATTGAGCTAAGTCTGTGGCACATGGAGAGACATCCAGAACAGACATGGTAACTCTTGGACGCTTCTTCAGTTCCCTGTGTAGGCTTGATTGCCTCTATACTGAAAAGAATATTATTTTCTGAGCCTCAATTAGACATTTTCATTCTTGTTAGTATGCCCTGCTTAGCAGTTTCCCATATGGCTGGCAGACTACTCTTATTTTGATGTGAGCAGGTGAATTATTTAATACTTTGCTAGAAGTAAACGTGAGTGAGTTCTGAACCCAGCGGGGTCCCCTTTCAGTAAAGTGTACGAACTTAGGGAGCTTGGATTGAGTATCTTCATTGCAGCGTTTTTTGATTGAGCCCATAGGTGCCAGACCTAAACCTAAGTTCTGGATGAGTGGTAAATACACAGATTGTTGGCTCTACTTACTTTACCTGCATGGTGTTTAGTCTCTTGAGTGCCTTTAGAAGACTGCAGTGCCATCATCTTAGTAGTTAACCAAAAGACGTTTATCTCCTTTACTGTATTTTTCTTGTCATACTGTTACAGGTAGAATTGAAGGAAGCCTACTGATGAATGATGAATTTGATATTTTTTGAATTATTGTATTAATATTATATTATAATTAAATTAATTATAAATAAATTAATTATATAATTATATTATGTTGATATTATAAATGATTAATGATATTAAGTATTATATATTTATTTATTTTGAGACATAGTCTCACTTTGTCACCCCTGGTAGAGTGCCATAGCTCACAGCAACCTCAAACTTTTGGGCTCAAATGATTATTTTGCCTCAGCCTCCCTTGTAGCTGGGACTGCAGGCTCCCATCACAACGCACTGGCTTTTTTTGTTTGTTTGTTTATTTGTTTAGCAGGCCAGAGCCAGGATTAAACCTACTAGTCCTGGAGCATGTGGCCAGCATCCTAACCACTGAGCTATGGGTGCCCAGCCAATATATTTAAATATAATTTATATTTAAATGAAGTGACTGCCTTAGATAACAAGTAGGGTGTATATTTAGAAAATAATTTCAAGTTATTTTGGGTAAATTTGGGGGGCCATATAAACAGTTTTATATTTTTATCAGGTTAATTAAGTTATCATTGGAAACGGTTTGTGAAAAAGTAATGTATTAGTACAGCAGGGTTATTTTTTATTTGAATGTAAAGTTTGTGGTATAAGTATCAAGTATGTACTTATAATTCAGCTATTTGCATATTGTAACCCTTGTTCATTGTTTCTTAATTTAATTATTAAATTTCTGGGTCTCACCCTCCCACTCCAGGCATATGATCAACATTTAAATATGATATTGGGAGATGTGGAAGAAACTGTGACTACTATAGAAATTGATGAAGAAACATATGAAGAGATATATAAAGTAAGTCATACAATTCTATTTCTCACTTCAAAAAGGTCGACTGTTCTGCACACCCAACAGTGTGACACATGTTTGTGGAAAGTAGGTGTCATGTTTTAACACCTACTTAAGGCTTGGTGTAGAATGTAGCAATTAAAAGCAAGGGCTTTGGAGTCAAACAGACCTGGTTTCCAGTACTGACTTTATCACCTCCTACCTGGATTATTTTTGGCAAAGGAATTAACTTTGCAGATTTCCTGTTGGAAAGCAAGAATACTACCACTTCCTTATCTGATTGACAGAATCAGTGAGCTATGACAATGCAAAGTGCCTATGTGTGCTAGTGTGGTGGATTTTTTTTTTTGAGGCAGAGTCTCACAATGTCACCCTCGGTAGAGTGCTATGGCATCACAGCTCACAGCCACCTCCAACTCTTGGGCTTATGCGATTGTCTTTCCTCAGCCCCCCGAGTAGCTGGGACTACAGGCACCCGCCACACACCCAGCTATTTTTTTGTTGCATTGTTGTTTAGCTAGCCTGGGCCGGGTTAGAACCCGCCACCCTTGTTGCATGTGGCTGGCACCGTAACCAGTGTGCTACAGGTGGTGGATTTGAGCTAATACTAATATTTGAAACAAAAACTGAGAAATTTTAAAATATTTGTTAAAAAATAATCTGTCGTGTTATGGTAAGTAACATTTTTATGAATAGTGACTATATTTTCTAAAATAGTATTTAGTGAGGAGTGTCTTTGTTTTATATTTTTACACATTTTTTTAATGCCTGGCTTAATTGATGACAGCTAGATTGTCATATCTTTTTTTCTGTTTTAGTGTGTTATTGTAGTTGAAGAAAATCTGACCACACACAGGTAGTTGGAAAACAAGAGTATGCTTTTGTGGATATTCACCTTTGATACTGCGTCCAAACTTCACAAGTGATAGTTTGTTGAAGTTTAGTTGCAGTGTGTAATCTGGAGCCACATCATTAATACTTAATAATGAACTTTTCATACTCTTGTTACATGAAGATTCACTGGTCTGCCTTGCACTTCTGGTGGCTCTTTCATTTGTGTATGATTTGGCTACATCAGGCACCAGTCATTAAGGAAATACTAATTCACTGAGTTACGCAGATTATTCAAATAGTAACACATCTCACTGTTCAATATGTTTTTTTTTTTTTTTTGTAGAGATAGAGTGTCACTTTATTGCCCTCGGTAGAGTGCCGTGGCATCACACAGCTCACAGCAACCTCCGACTCCTGGGCTTAGGCGATTCTCTTGCCTCAGCCTCCCGAGTAGCTGGGACTACAGGCGCCTGCCACAACACCTGGCTTTTGGATTTTTTACAGTTTGGCTAAGGCGGGGTTTGAATCCGCCACCTTTGGTATATGGGGCCAGCGCCCTACTCGCTGAGCCACAGGCGCCGCCCTCAATATGTTTTTTAAAACCACATTTGTTATGTCACTAATGATCTCATCAGAAAAGTCTTTAAGTATTATGTTAGGGAGCCAAACTCTGGCTCTTCTAGAGCATAGTGGTTAAAAATGTGGGCTGAGATTTCAGGACTGCAGCAATTCAAATCTCAGAGCCCTTTTCATTTCATGCATAGCTTTGTTGTTAGCTTTTATGGTAATTCACTGTATTGACATACTATAATTTATTTAACTAGTTCTCTATTGGACAAGATAGCCATTATAAATGAACAGATAGCCGTTTCTAGTCTTTTGCTAATACAGACTATCCTGTTCCAAATAACTTTTATCTTTTTTTTATTTGGAAGTATATACATCTAGAGTAATTCATACTTTCATTTCTAGAATGAGGATTCTAGGAGGACAAGTTCATGTTTTATTTCTGTGTTTAATGCCTATCTTAGTACCTGTCACATACATAATGGACACTCAATAAATGTTTACATGAGTTAACTTCAGTTTTAATCTCAGACTGAATCAATTAGTTTCAAGCGGAAAAGATTCTGTTCCATTGTGAAGGACTGCAGATCTAAGCTTTGTCACCTATCATACAATATACTTAAAAAAAAGTTCTGAGTAAGATTCACCACCAATAATAGAAAAATTTTCTGATAGTTTATAGCATACCTTTTTTTAACCTAGAGAACTGAAGTTTGCACACTGAACCCCTTGTAATAGACCCTGTGCCTTTCTTTGTCAAGAATTCAGTGTCTTTTACCTGATGTCCTGCCTGGGTGATATGAACAGACAGCCCAAGGTAGGAAACTCACACAAGGGTTGTTGAAAGTATCCTCACGGACTTACGAGTTAATGTTGGCTGGTCTATGGGAACATTACCCACCCACCGCCAACACAGAGTAGCTCAGGTGATAAACTGCATCTGAACTGAGAGAACTGAATAAGCTGTAAATTCTGTTAGGAATCTATAGCAGTGGGCTTCCCTGAACGCATCATAACTCTCATGGTGTGGCCTCTCCTTGGTGACTATGAAGCTCCATTCATGAAACTGTTATGAGAGCTATTTGCAGAGCGTGGGGCATTTAAGCCAGAGCAGCTCCTGCATCTACCTGGTAATGGAGCTGTCATTTGGGCAGCTAGAGAAGAGTCACTGGAATGCTGTAAAGACTTCCACTGAGAAACCTGCTACTCTCTGGCTGGCACACTCTGTTTTCTTAGCACAGAGCTGTGTACACTGGTGTCAGCATGGCTGTCTTAAGTTTTGTGAGTTTGATAGTTGGGTTCTAAAAATGAGTGATAGTGGGTGTTACGGAACCCTGCTTCCCACACAGAACACAGTCATCTCCACTGCAAAAGAGGCAGCCAGGGCCTGGGACCTCCATGCCCTTTGCAGTTCTTCCTGCCATATTCATGCGTGGTCCCTTGTGTTACAGAGACCTATACACCGAGAAAGATGAATTACCTGCCCCTCCCACATCCACAGAAGCAGCAGGATAGCCACAGTAACAAAATCCCTGTCAGAAAGGAAAGTGTGAAGCATAAGGCAGTAACAGTCCCGCACGATGGCAAATCCCACTGAGGAGTGACTGCTCCCTGTCTGTCCCACAGTGTTTGCAACATCTACTAATGTAATTACGGTGGCCTATATCTTTACTTGTTAAAACTGGCAACACTAAGTGGGGACTGCAGAGTTTTCATGGCCAACTTTTTTTCTATGCTGGAAGATTCTAGTAGTCAATGCTTTTTTTTGACCCAGGCTTATGATTTCTTTGGCAGTGTAATTTCTTTAAAAGCGTAGAACTTTGTAGGTTTCTGATCTATCTACATCCAAATAATTCACCAGGCTAGTAACCACAAAGTTTTTTCCTAAGTATAGTTACAGGACTCCTTTATTTCTTTAGTTCCTCACCTCTATTCTGCTCCCTCAAATTAATATTCTATCATTGAGGCCGTTTGCTTCCCAGAAGTTTGAGTGGAAGGACAACACCCTTAATCTGATCTTTGCCTTAGGGCTGAGGTTGTTTACCTGAGAAGTTGTACTGGGCCTGTTTTTCAAAGCTCTTTTTCATACTTAATCTTCTATAGCAGTGTTTGTCAACCTTTTTTATCTCACTGCACAAAGAATTTAAAAAAAAAAAAAAGGAATATACTTACTGTGCTTTGAACTCCTTTCGAAAAATAATATAATTAATGATCTTAAAAAATTTGTATCCCACACGAGTTGAAAATCACTGTTCTGCAGTTTGGGGTTTAAAAGCCAGTGTCTTTTCTAACCCTGGGAATTCTATTTCATCTCTGCTTGAAAACCATTTGGTTCTTTCCTGGGCTGTTCTCTTGATTGTATTGCTCTTTGCATTAGGTTAACAGCAGCACCTGCTCACACTCGGCCTTTGCCAGCCTCCCCCCTGCCCCTAGGGTCTGTACGTTTGGGAGGCCCTTGAACTGCCTCCCAAGTTTTAGCTAGTATTTTTCCAAGGCTTAATATTAGGCTTTCAAACATTCTGTGTGTTTCCTTACTGCCTGAAGCCTGCCCACGAAGCTGATGCGTCAATAGTTCCGTGTGTGCAACTGCCGTAGCTTGGAGAAATAATGGTTCAGCATGTAGAAGTTAACGTCTTGCCCACAAGACCTTCTGGTGAGCTCTTAGGTTAGCACAGTAGCTTTCTTCCAGGTAGAAAGTCAGGAACCCAGGCCGCTACTCTTGATGCCTGTGCTGTCCTCTGAGTTCTTGCCATTATCTGAGTTCGTCCAGTGGTAGGGGAACGAACACAGGGGTGTTCATGGGAGGTTCGGGTCAGCCTATGTGGGCCTGTCACATGTCTTCACTTCCCATTGGATAAAATTCAATTCAATAGCTAGATCTGGTTGCAAAGGGAACATAGAAAATATAGTCTTACTACATGCCTAGGAAGAAGAGGAGAATGAAATTTTGTGGGAAGCACTAGTCTCTGCTAGGAAAAGGTAACATTTAATAGATTGGTTCTTTGTGCTACAAAGGTAAATTAGTTTTTTTAATCCCATTTTTTGTGTGTCAATAATAAATGCATTTTTTTACATTTCTTTCACAGAAAAAAAATGCTAATGAAAATTTATATAAATATGTCCTGTATTTTTCTTTTCCAGTCAACAAAACGGAATATTCCAATGCTTTTTGTCCGAGGAGATGGCGTTGTCCTGGTTGCCCCTCCGTTGAGAGTTGGCTGATATAAAGAATTTATCATCAAGGAGATTTTGCCCAATTGCTGCTTTAAATGTACAAGACATTCAAAAAAGAAACCTG
>CAUYRH010114796.1:0-22056 GCA_963574655.1 Perodicticus potto | reverse complement strand
GCAAAAAGGGAGCCAAGAAGAAAGTGGTTGATCCATTTTCTAAGAAAGATTGGTATGATGTGAAGGCATCTGCTATGTTCAATATAAGAAATATTGGGAAAACACTAGTCACCAGGACTCAAGGAACCAAAATTGCATCTGATGGCCTCAAAGGTCGTGTGTTTGAAGTGAGTCTTACTGATCTGCAGAATGATGAAATTGCATTTAGAAAATTCAAGCTGATAACTGAAGATGTTCAGGGCAAAAACCGCCTGACTAACTTCCATGGCATGGATCTTACCCGTGACAAAATGTGTTCTATGGTTAAAAAATGGCAGACTATGATTGAAGCTCATGTTGATGTTAAGACTATCGATGGTTATTTGCTTCGTCTGTTCTGTGTTGGTTTTATTAAAAAACGCAACAATCAGATACGGAAGACCTCTTACGCCCAGCACCAACAGGTTCGGCAAATCCGAAAGAACATGATGGAAATCATGACCAGAGAGGTGCAGACGAATGATGTGAAAGAAGTTGTCAATAAATTGATTCCAGATAGCATTGGAAAAGACATAGAAAAGGCCTGCCAATCTATTTATCCTCTCCATGATGTCTTCGTCAGAAAAGTAAAAATGCTGAAGAAACCCAAGTTTGAATTGGGAAAACTCATGGAGCTTCGTGGTGAAGGTTGTAGTTCTGGAAAAGCTACTGGGGATGAGACAGGTGCTAAAGTTGAACGAGCTGATGGATATGAACCACCAGTCCAAGAATCTGTCTAAAATTCAGACTTTTCATAATGACAATTAAAGAATCCTATTTGTGAAAAAGAAAAAAAAAGAGTTTGCCATTTAACAAGAAGCAGAGAAGGGCTTAATCAGAATGCTAAAGTGAACAGGCTAAGAAAGGAATTTGCACTTTTATACAACAGTTTATAGCCCATGGGGGCAGAGCATGGGATAGTGATAATGAATGAGGCTTTTAAGACCAGAGAGAACCGTCAAGTTCTGGTCTTGCAGGGTGGTACCTCTGGGAACCCCAGGAAGTTTTTCCACCTTACTGGTCTTACCTCAAGTGCCTGTGAGGGTTAAAAGATGTTACACTAATGGTCACATGTTGTGTGACTCCATTTATATAAAATATCCAGGATAGGAAAACCCATAGAGACAAAAAATAGATTACTGGCTGGCAGGGCTGGGGGTAGGGGAGATGGAGTAATCATTTACTGAGTGTAGGGTTTCCTTTTTGGGTGATGGAAATGTTTTGGAACTAGGTAGAAGTGATGATGCACGACACTGCAAATATATTAGATGTCCCAGAGTTGTACACTTACTCAGTTTGGTCATA
The DNA here is from genome assembly GCA_963574655.1 of Perodicticus potto. NCBI lineage: Eukaryota > Metazoa > Chordata > Mammalia > Primates > Lorisidae > Perodicticus > Perodicticus potto. The sequence goes on along the minus strand of CAUYRH010114796.1, from coordinate 20,733 downwards.
AACTCCTAATGTCTAGCAACCTCCTATTTTGGCCTCCCAGAGTACTAGAGTTACAGTGCTAGAGCCACAGAACTGGGCCCACAATTTTAATATTAGATTTTTTTAAAAGCATGTGTACACCCCAATTTCATGCATTAAAACTTAAAAATTACAAGACATGCTAAATGTTAAATAAAAGCATTAATTCAGGGTAACATTTCATTGTTTAATTAATCTCTATTTCCACTTTCATAGTTCTAGGATGGGTGCGATGGCTCATCCCTGTAATCCTAGTACTCTGGGAGACCAAAGAGGGTTAATCGCTTGAGCTCAGGAGTTCCAGATCAACTTGAACAAGAGCAAGACCCCATCTCCACTAAAAATAGAAAAAACCAGCCAGGTGTTGTGGCAGGTACTTATAGTCCCAGCTACTAGGGAGGCTGAAGCAAGAAGATCTCTTGAGTCCAAGAGACTGAAGTTGCTGTGAGTGATGATGACTCCATGACACTCTAGTCATGGTGACAGAATGTGACTCTGTCTCAAAAACAAAGAAAAGCCAAAACAACCCCCAAAATATAAGCCACATGGAAGGATGATCATATTGCTCCCTCAAAAGAACAACTATTTGGCTTTAGCAGGAAAGCTTAAAGCACACCACTCCTCTACCCCTTTTCGTACGACAAAGAAAAAGACCATAAGGTCTAGCACACCCCAGGTTGGATAGCTAAAATCGGGCCTGATCAATAAAGGGCCCTGTGGCTGAGTCACCCACAGGTCACCCCTGACCTCTTGGAAAAAAAGAATAAAATAACTGAAATCATGCACCTCCACACAGACTTCCTGTGGAAAAAAGATGTCTCAGAGAGTGAAGAAGTAAGTTCAGTCTTTGTTTTCTCAGTTTCCCAAAAGAGAGAAAAATCACATCTCTTAGAAAAACTGTTGGTGTTTGTTTAGCACAAGTGTTTCTGTGGCAAAAACGGCCTTCCTAACAATTCAGCAGGCAAAGATGTCCCGCTCTCATCCCATTCTCATTTGCTTAATGCAAGCTGCCTTATCATTTCTGGCTTTTCCTTAGCTTTCAGAGATTACCCCCAATGAGGCCAAGTGAGTGATTTTAGGAAGAAACAGGTTGAAAAATAGATCACCAATAGTTGATGGAAATGACTAAAGGAATAAAGGCCATCTCCTTCCTTTAAGGAAGAAAGCCAGCTCAGTATAGGTATTTTTAGGACTCCTTCATACTTTCTTTGTGCACAGAAATGTTCCATGAACTTCTATTACTATTTTTTAAGAAATAGGACATAGTTGAGGAAACTTTTTGCAGCTTTTTTTGGCTGGGGCCGGGTTTGAACCCGCCACCTCCGGCATATAGGGCCGGGTTTGAACCCGCCACCTCCGGCATATGGGGCCGGTGCCCTACTCCTTTGAGCCACAGATGCCGCCCCAAATAGGACATAGTTGGGGAAACATTTTAAATTACAAGATAGTTCTGAAACATCATAGTTCTAAACATTATAAATCCTACCACAGAGTTACAGGGTTATTCTAATTAGCTGCTTCATTCATTCATTCAGTGATTTATTTACTGACTCATTCACTTGTTCACCCACGGAGTCCCTATAATCTTCTGTTTAGGGATGCCAATGTATTTTCCACCCATTCCCTGATCATCTGGGTTTTTTTAATTGTTTTGCCATATTCTGAATGATACAAACCAGTTCTAAAGACTCTTATAAGACAATTAGACAAGATTGTGTGAGGGCCAATGATGATGTGAGAGAATCAGTCTGCATTACGTAGTCTTAATTTTACTTTTTCCCAGAAGAGCTATGCTCCCAAAATGTGCCATGAATTCACCCTTTCAAAGCTGCAGAACCTGCAGAAAGTACACTGTATTTCATAAACAAATGGTTTCCTCAAGAAAGTGAAGAGTCAGGATTAGAGAAAGAAGGTTCAAAAAATTTCTTTTTAGCTTTTGAAAAGACAGATACTAAATTGTTGCTTAAAAAGAATGGTGACTCTATCCTAGAAAAGAGTCCAAATAATAAAAACAGGGAGCAAGCAAAGAACCTAGATATTTTTCCACTCTGCTCTGAAAAGAGCATGGTTGACCAAGTTCATATAGAATCAAACTCTTGCCTTGTGGTCCTGCATTAATGCCACAATCCCACCAGCTGAGCTAACTGGAATTGACTGCTCAGTGGAATTACTCTCCCATCTTTAATTGGCTAGAAAACTTGCCAAGAAGTTTTGCCTGACAGTCCTTCGGGCAGAAAACAGGAGGATAAAAGATGGTCCAATAATTACCAAAGGGAATTGAATAAGTTGACTATTCATGAAATGGGCTTTTTTGTGAAGCTGGAGGGCAAGGAATGCTGTGTGGAGCAGGGCCTGTGGAAGCCTGCCCCCTGATAAACCTCCACTCCAAGGCCATCACCTCCAGCAAATGAGGTCAAAACAAATGAAACAGGTCCTGACAAACAGTTTCCTCCCAGGAGTCCATAAGCTTAGTTCTATTTGAATTCACCCCAGCATGAACACACAACCTGCAATTCTGATCAAGCCAGGGTTCTGTCCTTTGCCATCATGTGCACAAAGCCACTTGAGCAACTCCACTCTAGAACTTCAGCAGCCATAAAACCCCATATTTCTACCACACTGCTAAATGTTGAAATGGCCATTAAGAACCATAAGAGTGTGTATTTTTAACTTAGTAATTCCACTCCTGGGAATGTAGCCTCTTAGATGTGTATAAACATAAATTGTATGCAAAAGGAAGACTGTTCATCGTAGGACATCTATTTTTAAAAGATAGAAATAATATCATACTCTATGGGCTACATATAGTGAATAAAATGTAATATTACATAGCCTTTAAAAATAATGATGTAGGAAAAAAAACCCTTCCAATCTATATTTCCCAACTTTTTTACAATAAAAAGAAATTTTGCAAAGCATTTAAAAACACGGTGGGAGAAAATAATTTTAAAATGCACATAGGTTGCCCAGGTGCAGTACTCACACCTATAATCCTAGCACTCTGGGAGTCTGAGGCAGGTGGATCAACTGAGCTCAGGAGTTTAAGACCAGCCTGAGCAAGCATGAGACCCTGTCTCTACTAAAACAAAACAAAACAAAACAAACAAACAAAAAAACTAGCCAGGTGTTGTAGAGGGCACCTATAGTCCCAGCTAATTGGGAGGCTGAGGTAAGAGGATTGCTTGAGCCCAAGAGTTTGAGGTTACTATGAGCTATGACACCACAGCACTCTATCCAGGGCACAGAGTGAGACTCTGTCTCAAAAGAAAAAGAAAATTGCATAGGTCAATGTTTACAAAGTTAAAAGATAAATATATTGGAAGAACATACTACTAGGATGAATTTTGAGGGCATGGATCTCTACTAAGACATATATTCATTCCCATATTTGTAACTATTAAAACCTAACTTTACTACTTAAATTATCATTTCATTTTTCATTGTTTTAAAATCAAAATATGGTCCAAAATGGAGAAATAAGATGATAAAAGGACTTTTAAAAAACTATCATAAAATCCACCCACTAATGTTGTCCAAGTACCTCATCTACAGGTACTTTTCCTCCCGTAAGTCTAAGAAGCCGGGTACATAGAACATCTTAACAGGTTAGCAGCTGTAGTTTAGATGTGGGAAGGAGGCCAGCCATAGGAGTCCAGCCACAGGCAAAAATGCCAAAGGCAGAGAGAAACAGTAACTGGCAGTAGTTTGAGAGAGAGTAATCAGAGAGGCGCTACAAAAACTCAAAAAGCAGAAACTCCTGGGGCCAAATAACCCTAAAACAAATAACACCAACACAATATAGCAAAGTATGATGACGCATGGTCACTGTGAGTCATCCAAAACAGGCAAATGATAATTTGTATTACTTGTCTCAAAAGGTAGGAGAACATACAGCTGTTTACATAAGACAAACTTGTGTATTTGCATATATACAATTTAAAGTTCAGATCACACATCTGTATTTGTGCATTGGTATATGTGGGAGGGGGCATTAGTTGTTTTTAAGAAGACTATGTGGTAAGGTGCAACAAAGTCTACCATTTCCTTACCAGTACTATACCAATGCTACTTTCTTGTTTTTGACAAGAAAAGGTTAAATAAGATGTTAATATCAGGGGAAGATGAGTAAAACATATATAGAAACTTTCTATACTATCTTTGCAACTTTTCTGTAAATCTAAAATTATTCCAACTTAAAGGTTTATGAAAAATATAGTCACAAAACAAAGAGGGAGGTATCATGGTTATCTAATCAATTCATCTACGCCCCTCTCCCCAAATCTCAAGGGGTCTAGAAGCTGAGCTTTCCCTGATTCGGTTTGTTTGCATCAATTCATCATTACAAGGACCCTTTGACCCTAGAAAGCTACCTTCCTTTAGAACCTGACAATTCATAGCACCAGATTATGTTTACCCCATGACACCCTGAGAAAGGGAGTGAGCTCTCTTCTTATTCAGAGGAGTAAAACTTAGCCTAGGATTGCAAAAGCTGGGAAAAAGTGATACAACCCCACAAGATCCTGGTGCTCTCAGGCCCGGAAATGTATCATCTAACAGGAAGCCTCTTGGAGATGACTTCAGCCACCAGATACCAGGCATTATCTCATCTTGGCAGCATATCATCCTCTGTATTTTCTCTCAAGTGGCTAGGAGGAAGTGGGGCATGAGATGAAGCTCCAGCAGCCCACCTTGTCCTCAAGTAGATATTTTTAGTACTTTAAGTCAAAGAAGTTACTCTTTATAACTATCCCAGACATTCTTCCAATGAGAGATGCATACTTTCTCTGTGAGACTCAATAAAAAATGCATGTGGTACCTAGGAGAACCAGTCTACAACGGTCAACAACAGGAAAAAACACCCTCAGTCAGGGGGCTGTAAATATTTACTCTGTCCATATATTTACTATTCAATGATCGTGCAAAGCAAATGGTTCTATGATGATAAGAGGTGGTCTGCATTTCTACAAGCTCCCAGAGTTTCAAGGCTGGAAAGGAACCCAGGGAGACGCATCCACTTCCCACACTTGCCAGATAAGAAGGTTGAGGCTCCAAGTACACTGCCATCAAACCTCTGCATTTTAAAAGATCTCTATTACTACACACATGCCCTGAGGCACAGTTCATGGTTTACAAGTCCTCCCTCACAGGAGATTAGAAGTGTGTGTTTGCCGAGGGACTCAGTGCAGTGCTGTGAGTAAGCATCATAAGCAATCAATAAAAGTTTGTTTGAGACATCAAGATGGAAGCCCAGCTTTGTCCTGATTCATGTTTCTGGGCACCTCTTCTTTGTACCTAATATCAAAACTGGGAAGACTAATCCTATTCCTGAATGGCCAAAATAGCAATCAGCAGTGCCTTGGTAAATTCACCCACTGATATATTATAAAATTAATTCTATTCATTCAGAAATTTTTTAAAAATCTCTTTTCATTTCTTACCTTTTTTTTTTTAAGGTAAGACTGCCTATGATGTTGCTTTACTAACTTTCATGGTTAGAAAGATTTACTGAGCTAGAAAGGCTTAAAAAAAAACCTGTAAATCGAAATAGCAAAATTCCTGGCTTGGTGCCTGTAGCTCAGTGGTTAGGGTGACAGCCACATACACCAGAGCTGGCAGGTTCAAACCCGGCCTGGGCCAGCCAAACAACAATGACAACAACAACAACAGAAAAATAGCCGGATGTTGTGGCGGGCACCTATAGTTCCAGATACTTGGGAGGCTGAGGCAATAGAATCACATAAGCCCAAGAGTCTGAGGTTGTTGTGAGCTCTGATGCCACAGCACTCTACCGAGGATGACATAGTGAGACTCTGTCAAAAAAAAAAAGCAAAATTCCTGTCATCAACATACATATAGTAGCCAATGCCAAAGAAAGAATTTAGCCCCATAATATACCTACCTGATTTTAGGAATACTTAAATTAGCACTCTGGGATACAAAAGTGATGGAAATCCCTTCTTTTTATCTCAAATACACGAGTACCTCCTGCTCATCTCCTGTACTCATCAAGTTCAGGGTAAAACAGAATGACAAATTATTAAGATATCTAAATATACCCACTGTGACATCTCAATGAAAGAGAGATAAAGGATCAACTTTGGCTCAAAGCTTTCCCTAAAGCAGCAATGGTGGGAAAAGCTTGAGTCAATGCCACCAGGTAATCAGCCAGGGGTTCTAAAGAGGAGACGAAAAGAACTCACTGACTCTTCTATTGGGTGAGTTTCTCCAACCAAATCCCTTTCTCAGCCACAGAGCATACACGTTTGTTGGTGTTGATGTCCTCCATTTACAACTTACCCAATTAGCTGCCATTAACTCTGCACAGTGCAAGCTCCTACTTTCTCCACCAAGGCACTTACTTAGGAGCCGAGTAGCTCAATACACTTAGCTTTTCTGTGTACACAGCTAACCTGGCAAGTGCTAAGAGCCAGAACATATGTATTTGAAACAAAATTTAAACATAAGCACCCACAATCTGACGAGATGTTTCCAAGGCATTAGTTACATAGTTTCATACTCAGAGACTTCACCCCCACAAAGACCATTTAATTACAAAAATTCTTGGGTGTAATTCTGTGCATTTCGTAGTAGCTATGTAATCACTTTGATTCTGCACTTTACCTTTTTCAGCCATCAGATTGATTTGAAATAGAAAATTCTATGAATTACAGCCAAAGTGTGAACAAAAAGAAGACCTAAAGAGAACAGCTGAGGGGAAAAACCCCCAAAACCCACATACACACACATACAAATTTCCAAAACAAGAAGTTAAGCAACGAACCATCACCAAAAGATAGCCACATATTTGATAGAGGTTATATTTATTTAATTATGGTCTTAGCATTTGGTTTATAATTTTGGAAGATCTTTTTCTGTTTGCTAACATTTTCGAGACACTACACATTATGGTTTATAGACAATAGTATATGTAATATAACTATCCTATGAGATATGAACAAAGTCCACTTTGAGGCGAGGAAATGGAGGCTGAGAAGGTTAAGCCCTATGTTTGCCAAATTAGTTGTGGAGGCAGGATTTGAACTCAGTTCTTCCTGAAAGCTGAAGTTCATCACCCTTCTGGCAGTGTTTCCCCAGGCACAGCCCATGTGCTACCACTAGTTGAATGAGATTTGAAGATACGTGTGGATAAGTAAGTTTTTATTGTATGAGATTTTAAGATACATGTGCGTAAATAGGTTTTAATCTTTATGTGTTTATTTTAATGCAAATAAAGAAATTATGCAACTAGCAGATCTATCATGGATCTTACTGCTTAGGACCTGGTTAATTTTGTGTCAATTGCATATTTTCCAAGAGCTAGGAAAAAACAGTTTCTTTCCTTACCCCTCTTTTCCATCAACTGACCCCCTCACTGCCTCCTACCCCACCTCCCCACCATCATCTAGCACTGGAAGATGACTCAGTTTAAGGTGATGAAGAACAGAGATGTCTGGAAGGAGACAGAGCTGCTTACTCATCTCCCTGTCCCCAACATGGCTCATCATGCAACTTAGAGTAGCCATAGCTGACCCCCGCACAGGCGCCCTGCTCAGACAATGCCCAGACGTCAAAGCCGCAGCTGACTTAGAAATCTCTGGAGGAAAAAGTTCTGGTGCCATAGTATTTTTAGTTCATCCTTTTTCTTTACATTGAAATGACTTATAAGTAACTTCAAATTTTGGCTGTGGCTAGTCATGAAGTGGGTTGGCTTTGAGCTCCATATTTTACTTTTTCAAAAAATAACTCCTCATTAACTTCTACAAGTAACACATGAATACTTTTTCCTTGTAAAAACTTAAAATGTTACAGGTTAAGCACTCTACACCCCCCACACTTCCGCCCAAACTGCCACTGGGGCCAATACCAGGCTCCTCCTTGAGGGAACCATTTTAATGAGTTGAGGGTGCTAGCGTTTCAGAGTGCTTTCCATTTATGTGTCTTTGAAAAATAAAGGGAATTGCTTTGTGGTGGCTTAGGTCAGCACAAATGAAATCATGCTTAAATTTCTGTAACTTGTTTTTAAAAATCTAACATATGTTTGGCTTTCTCTCTCTCTCTCTCTGCAGTTTTTGGCTGGGGCCGAGTTTGAACTCGCCACCTCTGGTAAATGGGGCACAGGCTCTGCCCTTTCTTTCTCTTTCTTAATGCTGCATTCTATTCCATAAAATATGTGTTTTATATATTAAAGATGAAAACATCATGCAGTTCAACCTTTGGACTTTAACACTTCTTCTTAGAAAGCAAGGATACACAAGAAGAAGTTCCCTTTAAGTTCTTCCCTTCCTGACTTCCAGAAAACTGCCACTGATTTCAGGATTAATAATACATAAGTGGCAATTGAGCAAGACACTGGTCTTAGTTCCATAATTCCTGGTGCAATGGCAAATTAATAGGACACAGAGTCAGGCAGAATCGTGACTCACAGCTATGTGGCCTTGAACTGATTAAATAACATCTCTGAATCCCAGATTCATCATGTGCAAAATGAAGACAATAATATCTTTTTTTTGAGGTCATCATCAAGTACCGTAAGAAAATGAAATGAAAACAACAGAGTACCATGCACTTAGTGCACGACAATTATTTAAAGCTTCATGGCAAAGTTCCGCTTAATAAGTAAGTACAGAATGCAAATAAATTTCTCTTGTGTAGGATTTCCATTTATGTCTAAAAAAAGTTTTAGTTCCCTTTGGAATATCTTGTTAGTTTGGATTTCTACGTAGGGAAATTGAGACAAGATAAGGACAAGGTAGATCCATCAGGATTAGCTTTCCTAAGAGGCATTAAACTTCTTCTTTTTCTTCTTCTTCTTTTTTTTTTTTTGCATTAAGCTTCTTTTCTTATGACTTATCATTAAATTAATAAACAGAATGTTTGCAAATGCTACCTGAAACCTTCTAAGCTTATTGTCTGGAATCTTGCCTGCCTCTGTTAATTTTCCTCAAATGACTATTTAAAAACAAATAAAAAGTATACAGTCCTTCAGCAAAGAAGATAATGTTTAATGAAATAAAACAAAGTAAAAAGGGAAAAGGGAAATAAAACCAATACTAACTGCTGCTGTCACCAGCCAACAGATAATGAAACAGGTCTTGCCACCACCATGTAGCAGGGCTAAAAATAATCAGCCAGAAGGATGGTGGGGGTGCAGGTGGGCAGGGAGACTAGCTCCCTGGATTATATGCAGTAAGAGGGGGAAACAGGGTATTTCTGTGACATCAGCAGGGTTTTCTGGGATCCTTCCTCAAGTCACTGCATATCACAGATGGCAGACAGCCTCTTGAAAAGTCCCCATGATCTCTGCCTCCCAGTGTCCATACCCTTATAGAGCCAGAGCAGGTTGGCCTAGTGATGTGTTTATAGCTACAAGAATACAGCAAGCTGACAAGAGGCACATGATTATGTGTATATGATTACATTATATGAGACTGAGTTATGGGCCAATATTTTGAGGCAATTCTCTCCTTTGTTGGAATTGAAGAAGCAAGAGATCAGGTTGTGAGGCCTGTGTGACAAGGAGATAAAGGTGGCCTCCAGCCAATAGCCAACAAGAAACTGAGGCTCTTAGTCATACAACCACAAATAGTTGATTGCTGCTAATAATGACATGAATTTAGAAACAGATCCTTGCCTGGTCAAAGTGTAAATGATCCCACAGCTCTGGTCAACGCCTTGACTGCAGCTGTGGGCCCTGAAGTAGAAGACCCAGCTGAGCCATGTCACACTCCTGACCCATAAAAACAATATCATAATAAACGCATGCTGTTTTAAGACTCTAAGTTTATAGTTATATTGTTAACTAATATATCACATTTTCCTCCATTTCTCCATCTGAACCAAAGGGAGAAATCATGCCCAGCCTGGTGTCACTAGCAATAAAACAGCAAAAGTCTATACCAGAATTAAGCCCCCAGGTTTGTTTGGTAACACCTCAACTAAAATTAGTCCTATAGTTCCCCAAACCAGTACTATACTTTGTGTCTTTGTTGACTTTTTCCCCTTCTGCTCAGTTAGAGAGAATGACATACATCTTAATACATGTATAATGTTACCTCATGAGCAGATGATCTTGCTGGGAGATTTCCCTGACTTCCTAATTGATTTACCAGTCACCAGGCCTTAACTTCACTAAGCCATTCCTTTAGTCATTGACCTTCTTAAAAGACCATTCCAATCAGATCATATCCCTCTTTCAAAATCCTCACTGCATGGAGAATCAAAGCCAAACTCCTTGAGAAGTCCCGAAGACCAGATTTGTTGAGTGTACGAAGAAATGTACAAAGATATCGGGACTACACTGGGGTTGTGACTGCACAATGGCAAAGCCTGCACCTTGCTCATCGCCATTTCACCAGCGCCTAGTAATTGCCCTAAACTTCCACAGTTATGCTGAAACAAAAACGCAGTATTACTTGCTCTCTACTCTTGAAGAACCTCTGTGTTACCTTAGTGGCCTTGGGTCTGGTAAAAGGCACTATTGAAAATGAACCCAGACTTTCCAAGGTCAATAATCTGTCCATTATATAATAATGTTTAACAGTATAACACATAATGTGTTTAAAAACTGTAGAAATTCCCATTTGGATCCATAACAATTCCTTCTTCACTCCAATACAAGAGAGTTTTATGTCTTTCATTTAATACTGTTTTTATTCTACATGCCTCAAAGGAGTATAAGAACACAAACAGAATTGGACAGAAAGGTAGAAATTAGAAAATGGAGCTGGAGGAAATAGGGGATAAATTAAGACACCGGATAATGGTCTTACAGCTTACCTGGAAGTGTAGACACTGAAAATGGGCTGCAAATTGAGCAACAATTAATAAGAAGAAATCATTAGAAAAGGTGAAAATGACTAAAGAACTTTAGGCCTAGGTGTTGTTTACTCCAAAGAAGCACATTTATAGATATTGCTGGGAATGGATTCAAATTATGTGTAAGCTATTTGATTCTGTTTTTGCTGCTTTGAAGGGGATTCTGTACACATGAAATTGTACAGTGGTATTTTTGAACAGAACTTGTATGTAGACTCACTTCACAATCTTTCCCCCATATAACACCCCTCTTCTGATCTGGCCACAGACCAAATTTGTCTTTATAATCCCAGGGCCTCATATCTTGTCCCCTTCCCATCCTTATCAAAGCTCTAAAAATCAGAGAAGCGTTCGTAAGAACAGATTATTATTTAAAGTGCCAAAGAAAATTTCATTTAACAAGGAAATTATTACAGAATTTATTTACAAATTATTTTTACAGTCATCACCTTAGCTGATGTTCCATGCCCAGCACATAGTAGGTACTAAGTAGTATTTACTGAATCGATGTACAAAGAAACAGGCTCAGAGAGATCAAATGACCTGTCTAAGGTTACAGTAACCTTAGTAATGATAGAATGAGGGGTGGAGGGGTTACTATACAGGTTTTTTGATTCCATGTTCCAAGTTCCCTATTTCTTACCAAGTCATAAATTATAGACAGAAAAAGTCACAGAAAAATTTTAATTCAGGGGAATCTAGTCTTCCCAATCCACCAGAGTTTATTCCATGAAAGCAGTCTCTTCTGCCTTGAAGCCAGCTCAACCCCACCCAAATTGAGGTATAATTCTAAGACTCAAACTTACAAACTCATACCTGAATTCAGTCTCATTTTCTACCTTCAATTCAGTTTCCAAGCACATATTGGCCAACTGTATTGTGCGTGTAGTAAAGTGTTCAAGGTGAAAGCAGGAGGGAGAATTTTCTCACCTCTTCCTTCAAAGTTTCTCTTGTTTTTCACTATTGCTTAAAATAGTGAACCCTTCCCCATTTAAGAAAAATTGAGATGTGTTTAAGTACATTTACCCTTGATTTTATAAACAGTAGTCTGCCCCTCTTCCCCAGGGCAGAGTGCAGCCCTGTACATGTGCCAGCGGGATAAGGATGACCCAACTCTCACCATGAAGGAACGATCACAGAGCTGGTAATAGTACGACAAGCACCACGAACGTGGGGAAAAGTGCTGCAGAGCGAAACAAGACTTGAGCTGAGTAGGATGTAGCTTTAAAGCAAAAAAAAATGCTAATGTGACATTTAAACTAGTAATACCTTTGTGTTTTATTTGTGGATTAGATGATAGGATGTCTGGAATCTGCTTTAAAATACAAAACCAAAGAGTGTGGACGGGGGAACCAGTAAAAGCAGAATTGGTAAACTGTGATGACTGTTAAGGCTGGTGACTACTGCATGGGGCCTCATTATATTAATCGTCCAAATCTTCTTCCATTTAGCTTCAAAATGTCTGCAATAAACAAACCAGAATACTTGGGGAATCAATTCTAAGCTGTGCCACATGATAGCTATGTGACTTTGGGCAATTCACTTAATTCCTCAGAGCCTCAGTTTCCCCAACTGTACAATGGCTATCATACTCTCTCCTTTAGACAGCTTTTTTGAGACTTAAATAGAAATAAAGTAATAAAATACATGCAAAGGGCCTGGTACTGTTCCTGAAAAATTTTAGGAGCTCAATAAAAGGTAGTTGATTAGTGTTATCCTGTAATAAAAGTTCCTTTGTGGGCAGGGCAGTAGAGAAGACCTCTTACATGCACACAGTTGAACAGTCGCCATTCAACTCTCCCACTAAGACATCTTAATGTATTTGATGTACAAGTGGCTTTTTTAAAAGGCTGAACTGAGTGCTAATTATTTTCAGCAGGTACCCAGTTCTTTATTTAGTAAAACCACTAAAAGAGCCTTATTTTTATCTTAATTACAGCGACTCAAGCCTCATTCACCTCCTGCAGGTTGGAGGGCAGCCTTTTGTGAGACCACTTCCCTCCCTGTGTTCCTGGGGATTACAAAATAGTACCTTAGTGTCCTGTACCTCCAGAATCAGAGGGTCTTTTATTGGGAACTTACATAATTTTTCTTCACAAGCGTGCATGAGAAGCTAAAACTCTGGTTTACTTAAAATAAAAATAACATATGTTTGATGAGTTTTTTTCCGGACAAATTTATAGATATGGTTTAGTGATAGTCTCTGAATTCATTTTAGTAATGTACAGTTACAGCCTTGATCGAGTTTCTTTACCTTTTCCAGACTCATTTTTTTTTATCTGCAAAATGGAGGCAGAGATAATAGCAACTTCTCGGGATTACTGAAAGGATTATAGGAGAAAAATACATGCTAAGTCCACACGGTAAAAGCTCAATGCCCTCTATTATTCACGTACCCTGATCGCAACTACAAAGCTCTCATTTTGAGAGCACACTTTCACAAAGCCCATGTCCTGCTGCCTTTAAAGATGCTGTTGTAGGGCGGCGCCTGTGGCTTAGTGAGTAGGGCACTGGCCCCATATACCGAAGGTGGCGGGTTCAAACTCGGCCTCAGCCAAACTGCAACAAAAAATAGCCAGGCATTGTGGCGGGTACCTGTAGTCCCAGCTACTTGGGAGGCTGAGGCAAGAGAATCGCCTAAGCCCAGGAGTCAGAGGTTGCTGTGAGCTGTGACACCATAGCACTTTACCGCCGGCATCAGAATGAGACTCTGTGTCTAAAAAAAAAAAGATGCCGTTATACCAACTCCAGTGGCCCCAAATAGATGGTCCCTGCTCACCTCTGGGTGAAACAACAACAAATTTAATTACCAGACAAGGAAAACACACTTTGTTTTCTATTTCTAGATAACAATCTGTAAGTAGTACAAAGAGTGGAAGAGAGTCTGTGAAAACACATTTTTGTCTAGGTTGGCTGTTTCTAAAATTTAGAGAACAATGCACTCTAAAAATACTGTGCCTACATTCATCTTCCCTTTTTTCTCCACTCAGAGGGCTGCCTCACACTCCGCCTGGGACATGACAGCTGAAAGGGCTTTTTGGAAAACGCCTTACTCAAAGGAGTCAGGGATCTGAGATCGTATCAATGTTCCTTCAGAATCCAGAACTAAGTTGCTTTATGCATTTTCTGGATTTGAAGCAGTGCTCCCCCAACCCCCAAGTAACGCAGTGCCAGAGCCTTATCAACGATTCTAAGCCCTATTTGTTTCTTTATTGACCCTCTCCCACACGATCCATCACATGTAAGTACAAGGCACTGCAGTTCCTGGGATTTTTTCTTAGAATATCAGCAGTCCCCATCTGATGAAATAGTTGTGTACCGACATTTTTTTATAAACCTGGCTATCTGGAACTTGAAATAAGGAGGTATTTTTCCATGCATTAGGAAAAAAGCCATCTGAGGTCTAAATCGTGGTATACTAAAAAACAAAACAAAATTAAACAAAAAACCCTAAAAAAACCTCATTGCTATGCGTATTAATTTGACGACTGTATACACAGTGCCTGAAACATACTTGACCATTAAGCACCCATTCCAGGCCCTCAAGGGCTTCACACTCTAGTTTCTGTTTTTCTCATCAATCATTATATGGAGCTTCCTTTATGCCAGGCGCAGTGTGGACCACTTTACAAATATAACTCATTTAATGCTATCCATATAACAACCTTACGAGGTAGGTGCTGTTAGCACCCCCAGGATACAGATGAGGAAACTGAGGCACAAAAGAGGTCAAGTTAACATGTTTAAGATTATGCACCCTCTAAGTGGTAGGGTGAAGAATGAACCCAGGGGGTGTGGGCTTGTCTCTTACCCGTTCACCACTCTGCCCTTTGGTGGGAAATTCTGGGATTCCACCTGAGGGTCCGGGGTGGGTGTGTGTGTCCATTCCCCCATTGTCTCTCTGCCTGCAGGAATGCCCTCTCCCCACCTTCTTTCTTCGTTCATCTCACTTCCAGTTTAGGACAAAAGGCTACCGAGTCTTCACTATGCTCCCTGCCCCTCACACCTCGCACCAGGGTTTAGTTTATAATCTACTTCCCTGCTGCCCACCTTCAATGCCCTGGTCAGCCTCATCTGGACTAGCTCCCCCTCCTCCTAATGGATTTTTCCCTCTCCAGTCTTTCCTTCAATACTACTGTCTAACTGGGTTTTGTGTTGCCATAACAGAATACCAGAAGCTGGGTAATTCGTAAAGAAAAGAAATGTATTTCTCATAATTTTAGAGTCTGAGAGGTCCAAGAGCATGGTACTAGCATTTGACAAGGGCCTCTGTGCTGTGTCACCCCATGATAGAAGGGCCAGAGAGGAACAGAGAGAGACAAGGAGGACCTAACTCACTTTTATAACAACCTACTTTAACAATAACAGACCCACACCCACAATAACAACATTTATTCATTTATGAGAGTGGAGCTGTCATGGTCTAATCACCTCTTAACATTCTCACCTTTTAATACCATCATGATGGCAATTAAATTTAAAAGTAAGTTTTAGAAAGACATTAAAACCACAACTATCTTGTCTTTAAAAACAAAAAGAAAACAAGTTATTATCTTTTTAGTTTGTAAATTATATACAATCTTTGGATAAAAATTAGAAGATACAAAGCAAAAAGAAAATTAAATTACCCTAAGCCTATCCTCAGAGATAAATTTTCCATCAAATCAGTTCAGATTTGGCTGTCTTTATGTATAATACATATACCAACCCCAGTCTATCCCAACATTTACTTGTGGAATTTATTTTTAACAAAGATTCACTATTAATGTTAGGCTAATTGGGTCACATCCCACCAAGGTCAGAAACCTTCAGTGGTCATGGATGGTGGCTAGTCCTGTGGGTTTGGCCCCTGTTTGTCACCTGACCATCACTCTGGAAGGGACAGTCACCCGTGAAGACTTGTAAGTCTCCCCTACACATATGACTCAATCAGTTTCTGCCCCAACATTTCTCAACTCTGGGCCTTCCCTCAGGCAGGGAAAGCCCACCACACAGGAAAGATATGGGTCATTCTGGCACAAATTCCCCAGCGTAGTAGAAAACAAGAAATGTCCTCCCCAGCACCCTCATGACAAGGATCTCCAAGGGCCTCATGACCCCCTGCATGTTCTAACTTATTTTCATTATCCTTTGCTCTGTTGGCTTCTTAAGTGATTTTTATCACACAGGAGGGAGAATCTGAGTAAGTGTTCTTTTCTGGTTCTTCCTCTTATAGTTTCTTTGGGTTGAATTAGAGCCCAGAGATATCAAAGACCAAATAAAAGGGGCCTGCTGGACCCATCATACGGACCACCAGTGACCCTGTCACAGTGCTAGTCCCCTGAAAGTAACGCTTGGCAAGCCGTCTGGCTCCTTGCATGCTGACATCACCTTTGGAGGTCACACATCCCAAGATCAAAATTGCTGTTTTCTCAAGGTCTCAAATACATTAGCAAAAAGCTACAGAACTGGGTCCCCTTCTCCTTACTTCTACAGATCAAAATTATGGCTAGTTCTCCTTTGTTTCATAGTATTAAAGGGGAGGAAAAAACCCTACAGAATTGTCACAAGTTGATTCACATGCTGTAAAACCCTACTTGTATACTATGCCATTCCTAATGGTCAACTGGAGAAGAAAATGTGAAGTATGTGGCTGATAATCTTTCCTGCTTCACGCTGGGCTGGCTGATTCATCAAACCCTAATCTGACATGTCCACTTTATCCTCTAAACCATTCCCTTGACTCACTGGAATTACTACTTCCCAAAGAGGAAGCCTGACTGTCTACTGGATGTATAGACCATGCACTGCATTTAAAAAATAGCGAAAGCAACGGCTGAGAATAGCCAGAAAGTGCTTCAGTTGAGAATCTCTATTTGAAGTTCAAGGAGGGTTGTGTTTAAGAAAACAAGACCTAAGAACAGCAGATTTTTTTTTTTATATATAGACACAGTCTCACTTTATCGCCCTCTGTAGAGTGCCGTGGCGTCACACAGCTCACAGCAACCTCCAACTCCTGGGCTTAGGCCATTCTCTTGCCTCAGCCTCCCGAGTAGCGGGGACTACAGGCACCGGCCACAACACCCGGCTATTCTGTTTGCAGTTCGGCGAGGCCGGGTTTGAACCCGCCACCTTCGGTATATGGGGCCAGCGCCCTACTCAATGAGCCACAGGTGCCGCCCAACAGCAGATTTTTTTAAACTTTGAATTTGATCCAAAGATGGAAATCTGCATGCATGATAACTTGTGTTTCCTAAAACACAGGTTCCTATGGAAACCTCTAGAAAGGGCTCCTCTGAGGGTCAGGGAGGGGCTCTCAGTGGGAGAAAGCTGAGACCTAAAGGACAAATACACAAGGGTGGGGAGGAGGATTCCAGGCAGAAGAACCAGCAGGTGGAAAGGACCCCCTCAAGAAGAGTCCAGATCCATTTAGATGGTGTGGAGAAAGGGAGAGGGGACTGGAGAAAGACACAGACACAGGTCTGAAGCCATTGAAGAAGTAAGCCCTGGCTCGGCACCTGTGGCTCAATGAGCTAAAGTGCCAGCAACGTACACCTGAGCTGGCGGGTTCGAATCCAGCCGGGTCCGCCAAACAACAAAGACAGCTGCAACCAAAAAAAAAAATGACCGAGTGTTGTGGCGGGCGCCTGTAGTCCCAGCTACTTGAGAGGCAGAGGCAAGAGACTCACTCAAGCCCAGGAATTGGAGGTTGCTGTGAGTTGTGATGCCACAGCACTCTATCCAGGGTGACAGCTTGAGGTTCTGTCTCAAAAAAAAAAAAAAAAAGAAGAAGAAGTAAGCCCTGTCCTCAGGCTTTGTCTGGAGGAACCAGGGGGAGACAGCAAAAGATGTAAAGCAGCAGCACAGCACCCAGCTTGTATTTTAGGAGGATCCTTCGGGCTTCAGCGGAGGGAATGGATTGGAGGGCAGAAAGAGGCAGGCAGGCCTCCAAGCTGGCAGCAGGACTGCAGGACTGCAAAGGCAGAGGCACTCGGCTGGAGAAAACAGGAGGATCTGGGGAAAACAGGAGGTAGGCAGGTCAAGATTTGGTGATGAATTTAGTGTGGGAAATGGGGGAAAGGAACGAGGCCTGGATACCACAGGTTTCTGGCTTCGGCAATAGAGGGGTACTACCTGGGGGGGAGGATAAAAATACCTAATGGTGTTGGGCAATGGGCATGGAAGGCAAGAAGTTGCATTTTAGGCAAGTTGAGTATGAATTCTGGGGAGGACCATCAAAGGGAGCTGTCTAGGAAGCCTCAGTCAGGACCCTGAGGGACATGCCCGAGTAAGAGAGGTACAGAAGAGGAATCTGCAAAGGAATCCAACATGGAGCGGCCAGGAAGGTGAGCAGTGAACAGAAGAGTGTGCAGCCACAGAGCCCAGGGCAAGGGGGACAGGAGTCTGCATATGGCAGAGGTCAGATGTGGCCTGACCGAGGAGTCATTTATTCAACACAAAGGGGTGGAGCAGGGTGACAAGGTCAGAGGAGGGGGAAGGGAGGAATCAAACCTGGAATGCTCCAGGAAGGAAGTGGAGCTGAGGAGGGAGGTGGAGGTGAGGGACAGGACAGAGGGGTGCTTGTGATCCCCAAAGGGTTTTTATTGAGGTGCGAAGGACTGAAGGTTCGCAAGTGTTATTATTGTGTCCATTTTTATCAGGAAGAAATGATAACTATTACCACATATCTAATAGATGTTTGCAAACTCTTTCCCAAAACATCTCATCTTGGTAGCAACAAATGGATCTTTACTGAAGCAAAAACAAGTACTCTGGGGCACATGTCCCCCCACCCCATGACTGCAGAGGACAACCACAGACACTTAAGGGGAAAAAGCTGTCATGTTAGAACACAGATCTCCCAAATTTGTTAGGTGGCACAGATGAAGATGACACAGTTACCATTACAAAAGACATTCCAAGTATTTACCTATAGCCCTAAAATAAAAAGAAATTTAACTTCTAAAAGTATACCCCAGAAAAGACAAGCGTCATTTCCACTACTTGGATTTCGAAGGGCTTCTTTCCTCGTCTTAGCTGTGTCATTTCACTCCGTTTTGTTCTCAAAGGAGCAGAGCGGCTGCAGAGCAGGAGGGGCCCTGATGCTGAGGAGGAAGGTGTGGGGCAGGATGGCAGTGGCGGCAGGGGGTGAGGGGGCTTAGACAATCAGAGCCTGTGACCAGTCAACCCTGGGTGATGGCACCATGGCAAGACATCAAGCCACATCAAATATACATAACTTGGGGAGGTAAATGAAGTGAAGGGATAACAAAGGGAGGAAAAGAAAGAGAAAGAAGATAAGAAGATGACCTGTGTCTAAGCTGTCTGGAAGGACAGTGACTCGACAATTTTAGAGATTTCAGACTCTTTCTCTAGCTCTTTACCCCACAGCCTTCAAGGGCTAACAGGGGATGGAAGGATTCCTTAAACCTTCAAGTCTAATACTGTGATTTCACTTGTCTGTTTATTGCTGATAAACTGACTCTGTTTTTAATGCATGTTTTATTACACTCCTCACAATACTCTCTTTATAGATGTGGCTTGAGGTGCTCCAGGGTCCTCCTTTCCCTGTTCCTCCCATTTACCATTCCCCAAGCCTCATCCTCTCCCCCCACCCCTGGAGAACTCCCTTTCTGCTGCAGAAGTACAGGGCGCTCTCTTTCTCGACCTTTCTAGAGACTTTCATTTACTTGTATCTTTTGTTTTATAATTTTCCTGAAGTGAACCAAATTCTACTCCATCTTGCGAGTTTTTCTTTTTTCAATTTCACAGCATCCATCAAGACAGTGGCTGACATTTCTGCTGCAATAAAATTGGAATTAAAAAAAAAATCTAGAGGCTTTCCAGAGCTCGGTTAGCGGCTTTGCTCTGCCTCCCGAGATCAATCGACTTGTTCTTCACAATCTAAGTAAGGTCTAAGCAATGTTATTTCTTTGAAAATTTATATTAGAGCTTTTCCAAATCCTGGCACACACTCTTCATTTAAAACTAACTATGGAGGAAAAAGCCTGTTATGTAAGCATCCAAGTCTGCAGTCAGGGGCTGTATTTCTTCAGCTGCCAGATCACATGACTGATAACAAGGCCAAGATAAAGGCAATAATTTAAAATACTTTTTTCTAGAAGAAAAAACCCCCACATATTTGAAAAAATAAAAAGATTAGAACTGTTTCCATCAGAAGCCATTCTAAGTGGTTATTCTTCAACACCGGAACAAAAATAAATTTGACTTTAAAACAAGCTACACTGACAGTGGATGCCAAGGGGTGCCTTCTCACATCTATTTCCCTTTCTCCCTCTTTTAGGAACCTCTGTTTTCTGCAAGTGTTCACCCTATTCATCCCCACTGCAGTCTGAGTCAGTCTTCCCAGTATTCCTCTGGAGGCTGTTACTGCCCCGGGATGAGCATGTGACCTAATATACCCAATCACACTAAAGGGAAGGACTTATTTTCAAGAAAATGGAAACACATCACCCCAGTGGTTACTGGCAGCCATCTTGCAACCATGAGGGACACCAGCCTGAAGAGTATGGAGAATTTAGGGAGATGGAAAGCACCAGAGTGCTTGGGGAGGCTGGAGTAACTTGAGTCAGTCAATCAGGAATCAGTCTCCTCTGTACTTACCAATTCTGTGAGACACAAAGCATACTTACTGTCTAAGGCTCTGTGATCCAGGATTTCTGCTGCTTTCTCCAAAAGGATACAAAACCAAAAAAGGGGGGAAATCTTGTGCCATTTTCTCCCACTTTTTTTTTTTTTTTTTCTGAGACAGAGCCTCAGGCTGTCACCCTGGATAGAGTGCCGTGGCATCACGGCTCACTGCAACCTCCAATTCCTGGGCTCAAGCGAGTCTCCTGCCTCCGCCTCCCAAGTAGCTGGGACTACAGGCGCCCGCCACAATGCCCAGCCATTTTTTGGTTG
>CAUYRH010114795.1:0-18938 GCA_963574655.1 Perodicticus potto | reverse complement strand
GGTGGGTTAAAGGATTATTACTTAGCATAAGAATAACTTTGGTAAAGTAGTTATCAGTTAAGCCAATTAAACCTTAGCCAATAAAGATAGTTTTTTTTTTTTTTTTTTTGAGACAGAGCCTCAAGCTGTCACCCTGGGTAGAGTTCCGTGGCATCACAGCTCACAGCAACCTCTAATTCCTAGGCTCAAACGAGTCTCTTGCCTCCGCCTCCCAAGTAGCTGGGACTACAGGCGCCTGCCACAATGCCCAGCCATTTTTTTTGATTGCAGCCGTCGTTGTTTGGCGGGCCCGGGCTGGACTCGAACCTGCCAGCTCAGGTGTACGTGGCTGGCACCTCAGCCTGTTGAGCCACAGGCGCCGAGCCAATAAAGATAGTTTTACAAAATAAGTGGTTATCAGTTAGTCCGATTTATCCATAAACCTGGAAGTACCAGGCAGTAAAAGGTCTGGGGCCAGGTTTAAGTCATATAGTTATTGATTAAGTCATAGATTAAGTCATGTGCCTATTGATTAAGTTATTTGCCTATATAAGCCTCGTTGGAAGAAATAAATTTGCTGAAATGCCTGAACAAGCGCCAGCCATTCCCTTTCAAATCAATCATATCGTCTGCGGTGCTGCCTCTGTGTCATTGATCAGGGGTGCTGGGTGGCAGCAACAACCCCAAAATTTCATTAAGTGGGGACAGGTAAATAAATTGATATATTATTACTATGTGCTTGCTATACACTACATAAATGTTTAAAAAGTAAGTATAAATAATCTATTGTAGACTTATGCAAAAATTTCCATGATATATTAGTTATAAGAATACTCAAGAAAACAGGCAGAGATGGCACATTTCTTAAACTGATCAAAGCCATCTACAAAAAAACCCACAGCTAATATCATACTGAATGGAGTGAAACTGAAAGCTTTTCCACTTAGAATGGGAACTGGACAAGGATGTCCTCTATTGAAACAACTATGCAATGTAGAGCTGGAAGTTCTAGCAAATCCAATCAGGCAAGAGAAGAATATAAAGGGCATCCAAATGGGGGTAGAGGAAATCAAACTCTCCCTCTTTGCTGATGATATGATCTTATACTTAAAGAACCCCAGACACTCAACTACGAGATTCTTGGAAGTGATCAAGAAATACAGTAACATCTCAGGGATGAACTCAGTGTCCACAAATCAGTAGCCTTTGTATATGCAGCCACGTTGAGAAACTAAACAGAGACATAATTCCCTTTATAGTAGCTTCAAAGAAAATGAAATATCTAGGAATATACCCAACAAAAGGGGTGAAGGATCTTTACAGAGGGAGTTGTGAAACCCTAAGAAAATAAATAGCAGAAGACATCAACAAATGAAAGAATATAACATGCTCGGCTGGGAAGAATCAGCATTGTTAAAATGTCTGTACTACCCAAAGCAATCTACAGATTCAGTGCAATTCCCACTAAAATATCAACATTATACCTTGAAGAACTGGAGAAATAATTATTTGTTTTGTATGGAACCATGTAACATGAAACTTAGGTAATAAAAACAAAGCTGGGGCCATCACCCTAGCAGACTTCCGGCTATGTTACAAGTCTACAGAAATCAAAACAGCAGGTTATTGGAACAAAAATAGAGACATAGACCTATGGTACTGAATAGAAAACCAACAGATGAAACCAGTCTCTTATTGCCATCTGATCTTTGATAGGTCAAACAAAAGCATATACTGGGGGAAAGAATTCGTAGTCAATAAATGCTGCTGGGAGAACTGGATACCCACATGTAAAAGACTGAAACCAGACCTGCACTTTTCACCACTTAACAATAATTGATTAAAAGAATAAAAGATTTAAATCTAAGACATGAAATGATAAAAATTCTGGAAGAAAAGATGGGAAAAACTTTTGATGATGTCAGTATGGGAAAAGATTTTATGAAGAAGACTTTAGGGCAATCGCAATAACAACAAAAATTAGCAAATGGGACTTAATTAAACTGAAAAGCTTCTGCACAGCTAAGGACACAACAACCAAAGCAAAAGCCAACCTTCAGAATGGGAAAAGATATTTGCCAGGTATGAATCTGACAAAGGGTTGATAACTAAAATCTACAGAGAACTCAAATTAATCAACAAGAAGAGAGTAAACAATTCCATCTATCACTGGGCAAAAGACAAGAATAGAACCTTCTCTGAGGAAGACAGACAAATGGCTAACAAACATATGAAAAAATGCTCATCGTCCCTAATCATCAGAGAAATGCAAATCATACCACCCTGAGATATCACCTAACCCCAGTGAGACTAGCCCACGTCTCAAAGTCCCAAAGGTGCACATGCAGGCATGGATGTGGAGAGAAGGGAACACTTTTATACTGTTTGGGGGACTGAAAACTAATACAGCTTCTTTGCAAAGAAGTATGGAGAATCCTCAAAGAACTCAAATATGACCTCCCATTTGAGCCTGCAATCCCATTACTAGGCAGCTACCCAGAAGAAAAAAAAAAACAAACCTCTTCTCATAAGGACATTTGCACTAGATTGTTTATTGCAGTTCAATTTACAATTGCCAAGATGAGGAAACAACGTAAATGCCCACCAACCCAGGAATGGATTAACAAGTTGTGGTATATGTATACCATGGAATACTATTCAGCCATTAAAAAAGATGGCGACTACTTTTTTGGTATTAACCTGGATGGAGTTGAAACATATTCTTTTTAGTAAAGTATCATAAGAATATAAAAGCAAGTATACAGTGTATTCAATACTAGTATGAAGCCAGTAAATGATCTAATACACTCCCACATAAGAGAAAAATTCAATTCAATTCAAGTTGGGGGTGGGGTATTGATGTAGTCCAAATTAATAGGCACAACATAAAAGTATAGGGCACTCCTCTTGGGTGAGCAACACAACTACAAGAGGGACTCTACTCAACAAATGCAAATGTAACCTAGTTGTTTGTACCCTCACATTAACCTGAAATAATAAAATATACAGAATAGTGTGTATGATATGCATAGGAAAAGGATAGATTAGACTAAAATTTGATATTCGTATGTGTATGTTCATAAAGAAATTCTGGAAAGATTCATACAAAACTAATAATGGCATTTATCTGTGTATCTGGAGAGGCTGGGAGTTGAGTGAATGAGAACGTATTTAAATTAAACATTTATTTAATACGAGAGAATTAAATTTGAAATGTGTCATATTTTATGTACAGTGTTTTATACTTGTAGATAGGTTTTTTATTTTAGTTTAGTCTGCCTTTTCAGAACTATTAAATATTCATAAAAATTTTTTTGAAACAAAGGCAATTAGGAAAATAAAGAGATAGCATTTTAATTGGCATTTCTAAATTAAAAATAACATTAATATCTTTTTATAGAGAAATGGATTTATCATTTTAACCAAAGTATGATATCCTTTTTGCTTACTAAAAAAATTATATTATTTAAGTACTAACAACATTATTTTTTAGAATACAGGAGCTTTAAAAATTTTTTCTTAGCAAGTTAAAACAAAACAAAGAAGTCTGAGCTCCCTCTGCTGGCCGTGATGTTGCATATCAAGTTGTATTTTGTTTTTATTAGGGAACAAACTGGCACGTAGTTCATGCTAGAAATTCGATTTGCCTATATTAGAGAGCATACTTTTAAATTGTGTTTCTGGAATTTTATAAAGGTCAAATTGTGCTAATAATCTTGGCAAGTAAGATTGGCATTTCAATATAAATGTTAAAATTGTATCTAGTATGTACCAGTACCACGTAAATGTGTTGTAAAGGAAAAATTTCTACATGCACCACAATATGTACAGGAGGATTTTAGATTTTAAATTTACTATGACTTTCAAATGGCAGTAATCATAAAACCGGAATGTTGTGTTAGTATATTAAGAATTAATTAATTAGAAATATCATATGCTTATTGTGAAGGTAGGAGGAATATAAATTATTTGCATGGTTAAGCAATGTTAAGCAGTAACTTACATAACTCTGAGTATTCATCAATATTGTTTTTTTAATCATGACATAATAATCTATGATGTACTGGTTTATAATGTACTTTTCAAAATGTCGAGCTTTTGTTTTTGTATTTTGATATCTATTTTTATCCTCCAGATCACTGACTGGTGTCTCAGTGGTGAGCATCCCATCCTTCTGCTTAATAAATTCTTCGGCATTTTTGTGTTGTATTTAAATCTCCTTAAGCATAGATACCTTAAAAAAAAAAACAAGACAAGATTTCATCTCTCTATTCGTAAGTTCTACTTTCCCCTTGTTTATTCTGACTGATATACCTCTCAAACTGCTAATACAAGGTGTTATTTTTCTTAGTTGGTTCATGAACTCAATTCTGAGTGTTAAAATAACGGGGAAAGTTGTTTCTAGTGAGTGGTATGCAGAAACCAGTTGTTACCAGACTGTGAACTGACTGTTAATTTTTCAAGCACTTTACAAGCTAGTAATTAAACATAGACTTCATTAAAAAGTAACTTATACAATATAAACTTAAAATTATATTACTTATTAAAAACAATGCAATAAATACTCAAAACTCCTCATTTCCTAATTATTTTACTTCATTTTACTATTATTTATGCTTCCCAGGTAATTTACATCTATTGTGTCTGTACTATATATGGTGAAAATAAAGTCTAATGGTGTGCTGCTATGAATCTCTTTTGAACTCTGCATTCTGTGATGTCATATTGGTAACTGGAAATTAGCTATGGTGGCAACATTTACACCATGAAAACTGGCAGACACTGCAAGGTTGGGCTTGATTTACTGTTCTGTTGATTGTCCAAAGAAAAGAAAGTAATGCAGAAAATGTTACAGATACAAGCATTTGGAAAAAACAAACGAAAACATTTTGTGAAATTGGCTATATGACATTTACAATAAAAAATATCGTATATTGGGTGGCGAATGTGGCTCAAGGATTAGGGCACCGGCCTCATATGCCAGAGGTGGTAGGTTCAAACCCAGACCTGGCCAAAAACTGCAAAAAAAAAATTGCATATTTTATTAATATTTGTAAATTGCGTGCTACACATTCTTTTTATCAGTAAAACTTATGTACACACTTATATATGCTTACATTTTGTTTTCTAGAAAGTCAATTATTAAACATTAACGAGCATATCTCTGAAGTCTACTTCCCGTGTAGAGGCAGGCACTCAGTCAGTTCTCTGTGAGGGTCCTGAAAGAGTCACTGACATAGTACTTGGCTGGTGTCAAAGGTAGTGCTGTCGTTTTAAAATATACCCCGAAATTCTTTAATATGTCTCCTTTCTAAAGGTGGGGCTTAATTTTCCTCCCCATGGATATGAACTATATTAATGACTCTAATGAATAAAATATGGTACAAGTGACTGTGTTAGACTTCCGTAAGACTTTGTGGTCTCTGACTAGCTTTCTCTTGGATTACTTGCTTTGGGCGAAGCCAGTGGCCATACAATGAGGACACTCAAACATGTATGAAGAGCCTTACATTACATGGTATAGAATTGAGGGTTCTTATCAACAGTTGTTTTGGAAGTAGATTTTCCAGCTCCAGGCAAGGGTTCAAGTGACTGATACTCCAATAGACAAATTGACTACAGCCTCATAAGAGACCTATAGCCAAAGTTCTTAGCTAAAAAACTCACAGAAACTATGATAAAAAACATGTTTGTTGCTTTTGTTTTTTTGTTATTTCAGATTTGTTGCCCCAGGCTAGACTGCCATGCATCAGAGCTCACAGCAACCTCAAACTCCTGGGTTCAAGCAATTCTCCTGCCTCACCTTTGAGTAGGTGGGACTACAGGCGCCCACCGTGCTGCCCAGCTATTTTTCTACTTTTAGGAGAAATGGGGTCTTGCTCTTGCTCAGATTGCTCTCCAACTCCTGAGTTCAAGTAATCTGCCTTCCTTGGCCTCTCAGACTATAGGAGGATTACAGGCAAAAGCCTTCACCCCTGTCTCATTAGTTGTATCCCTTATTAGAGGTAGTACCTTTTAAGTTTTTTGTTAATATATACTCATACTTTTGTAGCCCAAATATTGAAGAGACCAACTAATGCATAAATAATAAAGTGATGTAATATATCTATTTTGTCAGGATACTTTTTATTTTAGTATTTTATTTCAGCCTATTTTTAATTAAATAGCAATTGCATTCTATCAGTTAACAAATCCTGAATTGAATCTGGCTCTGGATCCTATGGCAGGCAACTTATTTCTTCAATTACATTTCAAGATGGCCTTGGAAAAGTCCTTTTTACCTGTCCAGATAACAATCTTGTCATCTGTAAATATTAAGATATTGAAAGAGGTTATCCTTGAACTATTCGGTTTCTATAATTTTAAACAGTTACTGAGTAGAGTTCTAATTGTATGCAAAGATACAAAGAAATTTGAAATTTAGTTTTCATCTTGAAACAGATAATTTATTTGGCAAAATAAATTTATATAAACAAGTACGTAGTCAGTTAAATGTTAAAAGAGTTCAGAAGAGAAAGAGGTCAGCAGAGGCTGTATGGTTAGAGAAACTCAGAGGAAAAAGAAAAAAGAACACAGTATGAATCTAAAGAATTAGAATTTGAAGGAAAAACTCAGACAAGATCTCATAAGATCATTATTACTTTTTCAGCTCCTAGAAAGTTACATAATGACAATTTGCCTTAGTTTTCTTTGAAAGGTTTTATGTGCTTATATTTTTGTGTGTGTGTGCATGTGTGATTCAAATTTGTCTTTTGAACATACACTCCCAGAGTAACTTAAATTAATATATACCTTCTGGAAAATTACATGTAAACAGGCATTAGTTATCGAAGAAAAATAATTAAAATTTGATAACTGTTAAAATATTATCTATATTAAAGTCACAACTTTTAGCATGACAAATGATCTCCCAATTTATGTTCGTGGTAAATCTCTCTTCCTTGGTCGAAGAGATAGGCATATATTGAAGCAAAGTCAATTAGATTCTCTAGACCAATAATTTGTATCTTGAACAGAGATACGCAGAGTGCATGATTGTTATTGAGTCAGTTACATGCAGTAACATTCTATAGCATGAATGAGCAAGTTTTGGTTGCTATGATTCCTAGAGTTTGATGGTTCTGTTGACTTGGAAGCTTGTTCAACATTTCCTGTGATGCTATGAGTTATTTTAATTTAATTTTTAAAAAATCTCTTTTACACATAAGTAAATCAACTATGAATATTGGCTGAATGAATGATGCAGTGAAAATTAAGGCTGTGTCACAGTAAAAATTAAAATATATGTTGGTAGAGACCACAAGTCTCAGTTTGTTTGCTGGGCTTTGTATGAGTTAATGTTCACTTAAAACTAGCAGGTGTTGTGGCAGGTGCCTGTAGTCCTCAGGAGGACTGAGGCAAGAGGCTCACTTGAGGCCAAAAGTTTGAGGTTTCTCTTGAGTTATGACACCAGGGAATGCTACTTGGAGTGATAGAGACTCTGTCTCAAAAAGAAAAAAAAAAAGTGTTATCTATTCTATGTTAGATTTGGGGAATAAAAATGTATGGAAAAAAGCTTATCCCTTCAAGGAACCTAATCTTTTAATAATACAGTGTGACATATTAGGGGTTAAACACTCTGAACATTTGGCCCAGTCAGGGAAGTCTTCCTGGAGAAAGTGATTTTTAAGATAAATCCTGAAGGGTGAGTAGGAATTAGGTGAAAAAAAAGGTTGGGCGTCTTTGTACAAATGGATAAAGAAATTTATATGCCCTACTGACCAAAATGTTATAATGTTGTCTCATTTGAAATTCAAAATAAAAATGTACCTACAAAATATATGTAGAAAAGTTTTTCTATCTGTTTTTATTTTTCTTATCATGTTCTCATTATTTTTTTAAAAGAGACTAAATACTTTAATTCCATCGAGGTAAATACCAAAAGATGTAAAGTCTTCATCTTTTTTTATGGCTGAATAGTATCCATAGTATAAACACCACTGTTTATTAATCCATTCATGAAATGATGGGGACTTGGGTATTTTTACTTCTTTGCAGTTGTGAATTGAGCTGCTACATACATTCAAGTGCAAATGTCCTTGTGATAAAACAATTTTTTTTCTTCTGGGTAGATACCTAGAGTGAGATTGCTGGATCAAATAGGAGATCTAATTTCAGTTCTTTGAGCATTCTCCATATTTCTTTCCAAAAAAGGCTATATTAGTTTTCAGTCCCACCAATAGTGTATGAATTTTCCCTTTTCTCTGTATCTGTGCCAGCATCTGCAACTTTGAAGAACATTCTTAATAAAGTATCTCCAAAAGCACACAACCCATGTACTCAATACTAATTCAAAACTAACAAATGAATAGCTACAGGGCTACACAAGAAAAAAAAACCAATTAAATTTGGGAAAGGGAGATTAGAGAGGAGGGGGGGAGGTTAATAGACTTTCACCTATCTGGTACAATGCAGGGGTATAGGATGCATTTTCTGGGTGAAAGACTCAACTGCAACTGGCACTTTACCTTATAAACATAGACAATGTAACCTAATAGTAGGTACCCTT
Source organism: Perodicticus potto (assembly GCA_963574655.1). Classification (NCBI taxonomy): domain Eukaryota; kingdom Metazoa; phylum Chordata; class Mammalia; order Primates; family Lorisidae; genus Perodicticus; species Perodicticus potto. The sequence continues at coordinate 10,411 of CAUYRH010114795.1, read as the reverse complement.
ATATTAATCCAAACTAATTTTTTAAAAAGAACCATTAAAAAATACTAAATATTCAGACTCAGTGCCTGTGGCTCAATGGGCTAAGGCGCCAGCCATGTACACCTGAGCTGGCGGGTTCGAATCCAGCCCAGGCCCTCCAAACAACGATGACGGCTGCAACCAAAAAATGGCCAGGCCTTGTGGTGGGTGCCTGTAGTCCCAGCTACTTGGGTGGTGGAGGCAGGAGACTCGCTTGAGCCCAGGAAATGGAGGTTGCTGTGAATGCCACAGCACTCTATCCAGGGTGACAGCTTGAGGCTCTGTCTCAAAAAAAAAAAAAAATACTAAATATTCTAAAAAACACATCATGTTTTGATGGTCATACCACCAGTGTTTGCCTATTGCACAATGCAGTAGTATCTGGGAAACCACAAATACATTGTAGAGGGTGAAATGTGGAGAGTGAGAGATGAATCTGAAGAGCTAGGCAGGTGTCAATTAATGAAAACTCTAGAAAACATGTGTTTAGGGATGTGGTGTTTGTTGATTACTGTCATCGGTTCAATCTTTGTCATTTACTCACTATACAAACTTAGCTCAAAGCCTTAATTTGCTGAGGTATAAAATAGGACTACTAAATTATGAGAATTAACGTAATAAATGTAAAGTGCTTAGCATAGTGCTTAATGCCATAAAACACACTTAATTTCAACTAGGTATTATTACTAACAAATGTGTACTGCATTCTGGGAAATGGAGAGCTAGTGAAGGTTTTTTTAAACAGGAAGTGACATGATTAAAGTGGGCGTTAGTGGATTTCTCAGGCAGCAATACATGGTCGAGGTTGAATGATAATGAGTAGACTGATTTTAGGTATGCTTAGGAGATGCAATAGATACTAATAATAGATTGAATAGTGGTTAAGGGAGAAGAATGATACCTATATTCTTGTCTTGATCAACTGGAATATGGTGGCTTTCTACAAGTTAAGTATCAAAGGAAAGGAGCAAGTAATGAGTCCCATTTTGGACAGACTGACTTGATATGCCTGGAAGATATCCACGCAAATACATCTGGGAATTATCAGCATTCACATCGTAGTTGAAATTATAGAAATATAGCTGTAGAATCTGTTGCTTAAAAAGAAAAATAATTTATAGGAATAGATAAGATGGCTCAAAGTTCCATGGCATATCAATATTAACAGATAGGAAATATGGTTGAAGTTCAAGAATGAAACTTTGGAGTTTCCAGAGAAATCAGGGAGAAAAAAACCGAGGAGAGTGTGATGCAATAAAAATTGTGGACAAAAAGTGTTTCAAGAGAAAACGATGTTAACAGTGTTGTCAGATGTTACAGTTGGTCAAACAACACAGGACTGAATGTGGACCTTTGTCAATGTCAGTGATAAGTAAGTCATTGATAACCTTGGGAAGAAGTGTTCTGCTAAAACAATGCAGACAAAATCTGGTTGGCACTGAATTGGGAATTGATAGGAAGAGGGGAATCAGAAACAGGGAGTATAACTCTTGTTTGCCTGTAAAGAGAAAGTAAGAGTGGTAGTCGAAAGCAGATCTACAGTTGAGAGAGTTAAAGGTATGTTTTTTTCTTATGATAGACACATAACATCTATTACTTTGAAAAGATAACATCATCATCAACACTCTAGTACAAACCTCAAACATCTCACGTGGACCATTACAATATTCTCCTAATTGTCTTTCCTTCTACTACTTCCCAGTGTGTCTCACCCTGCCATCACCCCTCATACGTTCGCCATACGAATGGAATTACGACCTTAATGTAAACCAGTTGTGGCAGGTTCTTCCTTCCTAAACTAGAATGGGCATAGTGGAGGTCACCACTTTGCTCTCAGTATTAACTTCCCTCTAGGAGTCCCACCACTGGACTTCGCAAACTGAATAAATGTCAGCAGGAGTTTTTTAGAAAGGTTCCAAAACATACCAAAGCTCATTAATTCACCGAGCTCTGCTCTTTATTTTAAATCACATCAGGACAGGAAAAAGTCCTTACATTTTAGAAAGGCACTGTCAATAAAAATATGTGAGCCACATATGTAATTTTAAGTTTCATAGTGGACACACTTTTTAAAAGTTAAAATAAAAACACATCAAATTGATTTTATTAATATGCTGTTGCCCAATATAAAGTTAATATAAAAAGTATTGAGATATTTTACTTTTCAGTTGTTCCTAAGTATTTTGAAATTTGATGCATACTTTTGCATATTTTATACTTACTGAACAAAATTCAAACCAGCCACATTGTAAGTGCTCACAAGCCACACAAGTGAAATGTTTATTATTAATTTATTATGAAAAGACCTTGGGAGGGATGCTGCTTCCATAGCCAGCAAGTGCTCCAGCTGCTGCAGTGATGGACTCAACTCTTCCCTCCCCCTGATTCACGGTTCTTGGAAGCAAAGAGCAAATCCTGTGTGAGCTTTGGTGGGTAGATTACAACCTAACTCACTTATATTTGCTGCTTCTCCCTATTTTCAATCTGGCTTAGTCATATGACTTCCTCTGGCCAAGAGGTGTGGGGAGTAGTGATGTATTCCATTTCTGAGTAGAAACTGTAGGAGCCAGTCCATGGTTTGCCATAAGCTTCTCTCTTGCCTCTGCCATAATGACTAACAGTGGCCCAGACAAAGGCTGCTCCATCAACCTGGACCTAGAAGGAAGACATGAGGAGCAGAGATGCAGCTAACCTGTAATCAACGTATAGTGTGTGATGGAAATGAATCCTTGTTGCTGTGCATCACTGCAGCCCAACCAGCCTTTTCCTGACTTGATGCTCTATTGTTTCTTGGTGATGCAGAGTTTTCTTTCTGTTGTCTGGAGAAGGGGATGAGGTAGCTTTAAAACTTTACAGAGGGTCTACAGAAGGCATTTAATAATGCTTGATGTCTGTTATTGCAATGCTATTGGTTGTTTTCCTGACTCAGGTTCTGACCCTCAATAATGGTCTTGAATTTCAAAAGCCCTAATTAAAGTTCTACATCATTACTTTTGTAACAGACAGTTTTGTCCTTAGGCTATTAAGGAACCAAGAACAACATGCAGAGTTGACTCTTCTTCAAAAGATCCCTTCCCACACTTTGATTATAAAATAAGAGAGTGATGAGGAGGCTACGGTATATGCAGGTTTTTCTTCTTGGTTTTTGGCATATAGTACAACCACTACAAAAAAAATCTGTTGGAAAAAAAAGGTAATGGAATGAAATGGCAGTTCCCACAGGGGTGTCTAGAGAGCATATGAATATAAGCAAGTATATAGCTACTTCTCAAGGAATCCCAAGGTGGAAGTTTGTGAATCTTGGGGTGGTTTTCTTGAAGTATTTATTCTTTTGCTAATAGAATGCTGTTTGTAATATGACAAATGAGTGAATCCCAAGATTCTCAGTCAGAGCTGTCAGACTCCCACCCAGGTTATGGACTTTTTTCTCCCATATTATGAACAGGTTATTGTGTTCATTCATTAAATAAATATGTATTGAGAAATTACTGTGTGCTATGATACAGTTATAAACAAGACAGGCAAAGTCTCTGCTGTCATGGAACTTAGTTTTTTCGGTCTTTCAGGCCTTCGCAGAGATCTTTTTTGTTTTCTGGATCTCTCTACCTTACTAGATTTTTTTTTTAAAGCCATTATTGTAATTCTTATCACATGTCACTTCTTCTTCTTTTTTTTTTTTTTGTAGAGACAGAGTCTCACTTTTTTGCCCTGGGTAGAGTGCCAGGGCATCACACAGCTCACAGCAACCTCCAACTCCTGGGCTTAGGCGATTCTCTTGCTTCAGCCTCCCCAGTAGCTGGGACTACAGGTGCCTGCCACAGCGCCTGGCTATTTTTCTGTTTTGCAGTTCGGCCGAGGCCGGGTTTGAACCCGCCACCTTTGGTATATGGGGCCGGCACCCTACTCGATGAGCCACAGGCACCACCCCCTTACTAGATTTTCCAAAAATATTTTTTTATTATGGAAAATTTCTGACATACTCAAAATCTGAAAGAAGTATAATCTTCCCCATCATCCAATTTCAACCATTACAACTCATCGAGTATCTTGTTTCACTGATATTCTACTCTCTCTCCTTATCCCTTTTCAAATTATTTTGACAGCATGGCCATCACATCACTTCACTGACAGACAGCTTTTAATAATATTACTTATATCCCTTTCCTTTGGATGTTGAGATTTACACTTTTTTGTTATCATTGGTGGCAGTTTGTTTAGGAGACATTGTAAGTGTGGGTGTGTATATGATTATGTAACATATAGACATATGCATATTTATCCTTTTAATGTTATGATCATTAGCTATTGTAACCATCATAAACAGTGGTTTCATAGCATCTCTGAACTGGGGGAGGTGGACTCATAACAATTAACTATGGGTATGAAAAGAGTGCCCACACAAAAGATGGTGATTGTCCCTCAAACCCTTTTATGCCAGAAGTTCCTACTGAGGGGGTATGATAGTAGGTCATCTGATTCCAGGTTACAATATCAATAATTGCTAAAGAGTTTTCTCTTGAATTACTGAAGGACATACCTCATCACAGCAAGCATTACTTTTCTTTGTAAGTGATCAGCGTTTAGTCTCATAAGGAAACTATATTCCCTTTATTAATATGGTCTTAATCTTCTAGGGAAATGAAAACTATGTTAAATGATAATTTGCTTCCTTTCTGTTTTTACTTAAAAATTGCCAAGTTTAATTAAATTCTCTCTTAAAAGAAGTATGCATGGGTGTGTTCACATTTTTAATTTGTCCCGCCACACTGAAAACCTTTCAATGGCTTACCATTATATTTTAAATAAAATTCAGTCCTAGAATATTAACATGAACTTTTTTTGCCTCTAACTTCACCTACAGCCATTCTCTCCCGCCCTCAACTCAATAGCCTCCCACCTCTCTGGCCTTCTTTAAGATCTTCTTTACCTCAGGAACATCCCACAACCTATTACGTGTGCTAGAAGGCCCTTGTCCTTACTTTGCTTCACATGGCCAACTTCTGCTCATTTGTTCACTTTTCTTAACCATTTAAATATCATATTCTTAGAAAAGCCATGCTTGAGCCTTTATAGTGTAAATTACTTTCACAAAATTATAATTATAATTTTTTCTGTATGTGATTATTTAATGTCCCCACTAGGCTATAAGCTTCATAAGGCTAATACCATGCTTTTTTTGTCCACCATTGTGTTATCAATTAATAACACTACATCTGAAACACAGAAGAGAGACCTCCAATAAACATCTATTGAAAAAAAATGAATTACAAAGACTCAGCAGAGTGCAATATTTGAAAATAGGAAATAAAGGAAGTAATTGATCTAACAAGGTACCCAAAGAAGCCAGAGGGGATTACACTCAAAGCATTATATGGAAGATAAAATGTGCATACATTTAAAAAGTAAAAAGACAGATTGCTAAGTCAATGATTGCCACAGAAAGTTAAAGACTTGCTAGAACAGATGTCTTCAGAGAAATCATATTTAATTAAGATGGCCAGATATGATTTCAAAGAAGTAGCTTGGACAGAAGGGATGGTTAGAGTTCTTTAACTATGATCTCTTAAAAATTTATAAAAACAGAAGGAACTGCTTCATTAAATTTGTGTTTTAGGTTAGATTCTCTAAGGAGTAGATATTGAGATGGCATTAGAAGTGCTGGACAGTAGCACCTGTGAAAGGGAAAGGGAGGTAGCAGGATCTGGTGGAGAAGCCATTAGATCAGTGGTTCTCAACCTATGGATCATGACCCCTTCGTAACAATGAAAATACATCCTGCATATCAGATATTTACATTACAATTCATAACAAACAGTAGCAAAATTACAGTTATGAAGTAGCAACAAAAATAATTTTATGGTTGGGGTCGCTACAACATGAGGAACTGTATTAAAGGGTCATGGCATTAGGAGGCATTAGGAAAGTTGAGAACCACTGCATTAGATTATCATGTAGGTCTGACAATATTTCTGTCACTCCAACATCAAGGAGGTCCTTATATTAGAACTCATTTAGTCTTTGGTTGTGGTTGTGCAAGGGGGGGGGAGTAATTACCCTGAAAATAGTGTAACCTGAGCTTGAAAGCTGAAGTGAACCTAGAAGAAGTTAACAACTAGGGATTAACTATAGCCTGGCCATGGGGCAGTAAGTCTTTACTTGAAGAGGGTCTAAGCTGCACACCTCTGTGACTGCTGTACATTATAGGATGTCAATTTACTATAAATTAAACTATCACGTAAATGAAGATTATTTTTGACAAGGTAAACAATAAATTGATGAAAGGATTTGGAAGACCAAAGGTTCACTTTTAGCTGAGTTAAATTCAAAAAACGAGCAAAGTTGAGGGATTTCCCCTATTGTGCATTAAAATATTCAACAATACAATGGTAAATAAAAACAACATGGTATTGGTGCAGTCATAGACCAATTGACCAAATGAAAATGAGGCCAGATCCAGAACAATGCATAAATGAAAACAAAGATATGATGAGGCATCAAAAACTATGGAAAGGGATAGACTGAGTGTAATGATAGGAAAAAAATAGGTTTTTTTTTCTGTATACACCATATACAGGGATGTATCCAAGAAAGAATGGAGACCTAAATGTGATTTTATGGATAGAGTAATAATCTATAAAAGAAACAAAAGAAAATATAAGATGCTTTCGTGATATTAAGATGCAGACTGAGTTTTTTTGTTTTGTTTTTTGAGACAGTCTCAGTATGTCACCCTCAGTAGAGTGCTGTGGCGTGACAGTTTACAGCAACCTCAAACTCTTGGGCTTAAGTGATTCTCTAGCCTCAGCTTCCCAAGTAGCTGGGATTACAGTTCCTGCCACGACACCCGGCTATTTATTGTTCTTGTTGTTGTCATTATTGTTTAGCAGGCCAGGGCTGGGTTCAAACCCACCGGCCCTGGTGTATGTGGCCAGTGCCCTAATTACTGAGCTATGAGCATCGAGCCCAGACTGAGTTTTTAAACTAGACCTCAACAGCACCACTGAAAGCAATTAATACTGTATTCACCAACGAGGAGAGAGCTGAAGAATCTGAGGTGTTAAGCACACTATAGAAAATGCATACTCCTGGGATCAGGGCAGCTAAAAGATGAAGGCAACTAACAGTAATAAACTATAAAGAGATAATGGGTCTGTTAGAAGTGATATTATGATATTCCCTATCCAAAATATTTTCTCCTTCCTATTTAAAATGAAGCTTATATCCTTCAATAACCATTTTGAGTTCCAGGCACTGTGCTAAGTGAAGGAAATAAAAAGAGGAATGAGCTTGAGTCCCCATTATTAAAGAGCTCATAAATCAGGACTGAGTGCAAGATTTGAAAACTGAGAAAACTAAATAAAATGTTCTAACTCCTATTCCAGATAGGAAGAGACGTGAGAAAATGAAATGTTTTCACTCTTATTGTATAGGTAGGGATCTATACCTTAGGGTATCACTGAAGAACTGGCATTTGCGCAATGAGGAAAACAATTCAGGAGCAAGAAAGAGCACTAACAAAATAACAGGGCCTTCAAAGAACTGGCTGTGTTGGAATTTATTAAGTACATAGCTTAACACTGGACATTCCAAAATGTTGTTACTACATAAAGTAGTCTACAGTAGTTTACGAACACTGATCATTACATTAGCTGTTACCTTTGAAGGCACGCCAAACAAGATGAAGCCATGAAGTGATGAGGAATAAATATTAATGGCTAAGGAGGAGAAGCCTGCTAGGAAGCAACAATGACTACCTCTGGAGTGCTAACAAGCTCTGTACCATGCATTTAGTGGAGAAAGAGATTGCTACCAACTACAGTGGCCAGGAAAGATTTCTTTTAAGTGGTAGGGTTTCATTGGTCATTCAAAAATTATAGTATATCCTTATTATTTGTAGTCTGCTTGCTCTCTAAAATTCATTTGTAACCGTAGAATCAACACTTCAGTGCTTTTGTAATCATTTTTAGACATACAGGCAAAACATTTGACTTGTCTGATGCACATGCTTCCAGTTGTGAGGTTGAATACCTCTTCCTTCTTATTGCAGCTCAAACACTGTAATAAGCATCTTTTTGATGGTCTACTTAGTACCATATTTCTTGCATTTTTAAGCTTTTTGGTGCCTCCAAGTGTAGTACTAAAGTGCTGTGTAGGTCCCTAAGTACAAGAAGGATCCTCTTTTGCAACGGCAGTTTTAGTGAGGGAACACACTTCAAGGAACTCAAAGTAGCTCAGAATGGCTAGCAAAGACTGAAAGGCACTGAACTGAGTTTTCAGGCAAATAGGAAGGTGTTTGGTTTATGAAAAGCTTTTGGTAAGATGTTAAAGATGTTAAAGAATATGTTTTTTTGACAACATAATCTGCAAGCTGATGAAGATTTTTTTAAAGTGATGTGATTAGATCCAAGTTTTAGAATTATTGCTGTGAAAGGCAATGGTGATGAATGCAACTGAAGATGAACTGATATGGGGGCAATGTAGATGGCAAGGAGATTAAAAGGCTCTTGCTATTGTTAGAGTAAGAGAAAACTTTAAATATAATAGCAGTGGTATCAGAGAAGGATGGCAAAGTTTGATCAGTCAGAGAAAGAAGTGGAGGCCTTCTCTGTAAGAAATGTGAAAAATGAGTGGAGAAATGAAGGGTGAGAAAAATCAGTTTACCTGCAGTATATTGTACTTTATAGAAACTTTAGAAGGCTAACATGGAGAGCCAGAGTTAAGAAACAGTTGATACAGTTGAAAATATCAATAATGGGAGGGTCATCCTGGGGCAAGGCTATATCAGGTTAAACAATTATAATAATAAAGTATGTGACCTTTATTGTAAAATATGTAAGATTTACCATTTTAATCATTTTTAAGCATATGGTTCAGTGTCATTAAGTGCACTCACATTGTTGTGCAATTCTCACCACCCATCTCCAAAACTTTCATCCTCCCAAAATGAAACGCTATACTCACCAAAAAATAACTCCTCTTTCCCCATTATTCCCAGCCCTCTCTCCACCTCTGCTCCTGGCAACTATCATTCCTACTTTTTTTTGTTTTTAATATTCTAAAGTTTTAGGTGGTTAATATTTATTTAGTTCACACAAAAAAGGCACCCTTGCCTCCAGACTTCTTCTATGGCATTCTCATGAGCACTTTCTCTTCCATGGCTTATTGTAATGCCCAAATTACATCGTATTTCTTGCTGAAGTCCAGAAAATTAAAAATAAAGAGACACATCTATGGAAATCAACAGACCGACAATGGCAAAACACCATACCATGAAACGGAAAAATAAAATGTTTGTTCAGGAGTGCAGCAATGCAGACAGCATGTCTCACTGGCAGGAACAGCTATGTTAGCATTTCTTTGTGCCTCAAGTTCAGAAACAAGCTGGACAAACGGGGGTTGGGGGGGCGCTGGTGACTGAATTTTCCTGTTGTGGAATCCCAGAAGTCTTGCAGTTTCCCTGGTTTGTTCTCAAGGTCTTCATTATCAGACGCCTAAAAAAAATCACCTCACATTGCTCCAGCTGCTTCACAAATTAGGCTTCTGCAGGTTTGGTCTCATATTTTCCCCCAAGTTAATAGCGCTCCTTTCTGAGTTCCTCTGATAAGTGCTGGGTTATCTGTTTCATGGCTTCCGGTCTTTCTAAAGATGGTCATTTTGGGTCACCCCGGCCTTAACTGCCATCTAGTACATGTTTTGATCTGATACACTCTCTAGCCTTCCCACATTTCAGCGTACCCAGCCAGTCTGTGGGATCCTGTTGCGCTGCCACAGAAGTTATGGAAACCTTATTATAGCAGGGACTCTGCCCTGGGGCCCAAGGCCATCCCCATTCTATTCTCTGTCTCTAGGAATTTAGTTATTCTAGATACCTCATAAAAATGAAATCATAATATTTGTCCTTTCCTGTCTAGCTTAATAAAAGTAGCTAAATCACTTTAATCAACATTGAGTTATTCAGTACCTAGATTCTAATTTGCATCTTACTGGATAGATATGTTTTAAAACAAATGCCTACCTTTGTACTTGGTAATCTTTGCACTTAATGCTTAAAGACACTTCACTCTAGCAAATTATAAACTCAGTTCATACGGACAATTTAGTCTCCCACTGTCTCTCATAAAGATTTTTTTATTAATCTACTTACTGTGTTTTTAAATTGTGAATCATTTTCATTCCTTTATAGTTTACAGGCCCTAAGACCTTTCGCAAAATTCCATCTAGTATCTAAATAGAACTCAGACAGGAATCAAACTTTTCATCACCCAAGAGAAAGGAATTTATTGGAATGCTCTCCTCTTTGATACTATGTAATCTGAGATAGGGCTGAATCTGCTCCCCATTTCAAAAAAATAAAAAACAGCACAACTTTTCTTCTCTTTACCTGGGGAAGAGT
>CAUYRH010114794.1:0-12479 GCA_963574655.1 Perodicticus potto | reverse complement strand
GAAGGGAATACTTTTACACTGTTGGTGGGTCTGCAAAGTGATACAACCTTTTTGGAAGGAAGTATGGAGAACTCTCAAAGAACTCAAACTAGACCTCCCGTTTGATCCTGCAATCCCATTACTGGGCATCTACCCAGAAGGAAAAAAATCCTTTTATCATAAGGACACTTGTGCTAGACTGTTCATTGCAGCTCAATTTACAATCGCCAAAATGTGGAAACAGCCTAAATGCCCAGCAACCCAGGAATGGATTAACAAGCTGTGGTATATGTACACTATGGAATACTATTCAGCCATTAAAAAAAATGGAGACTTTACAGCCTTTGTATTAACCTGGATGGAAGTGGGACACATTATTCTTAGTAAAGTTTCACAAGCATAGAGTAGCATGAGTCCTATGTACTCAATCTTGATATAAGGACAATTAATGACTTAGTACATGGTGGGGGATGGGGGAGAAGAGAAGGCGGGAGAGGGGTGATGTAACGAAGAGTAGAAAGAGGGAAGGAGGGAAGGGGTGGGGTCTTGGTGTGTGACACACCTTTTGGGGGCAAGACACAATTATAGGAGGGACTTTACCTAACAAATGCAATCAGTGTAACCTGGTATCTTGTACCCTCAATGTATCTCCAACAATTAAAAAAAAAAAAAGAAAGAAAAGAAAAGAGGCTGTTTATTTATTTATTTTTTTTTTGAGGCTGTTTATTCTTTTTTTTTTTTTTTTTTGAGACAGAGCCTCAAGCTATCCCTGGATAGAGTGCTGTGGCATCACAGCTCACAGCAACCCCCAATTCCTGGGCTCAAGCGAGTCTCTTGCCTCCACCTCCCAAATAGCTGGGACTACAGGCGCCCACCACAACGCCCGGCCATTTTTTGGTTGCAGCTGTCATTGTTGTTTGGCGGGCCCGGGCTGGATTCGAACCCGCCATCTCAGGTGTACGTGGCTGGCGCCTTAGCCCATTGAGCCACAGGCGCCGAGCCAAGGCTGTTTATTCTTGTTGATTAATTTGAGTTCTCTGCAGATTCTAGTTATCAGGGCTTTGTAAGATTTAGAACAAGCAAAAATCTTCTCCCATTCCAAAGGCTGTCTGTTTGGTTTGGTTGTGGTACCCTTAGCTGAGCAGAAGCTTTTTAGCTGGATCAAATCCCAGTTATTTAGTTTTGGTGTTGCTGCAATTGCCAGGGGTGTATTCCTCATAAAATATTTCCGCAGGCCATTATTTTCAAGCATTTTCCCCACACTCTCTTGTAGAACTTTTATTGTTTCATGTCTTAAATTTAAATCTTTTATCCAGCGAGATTCAATTTCTGTCAATGGTGAAAGGTGCGGATCCAGTTTTGTCTTCTACATGAGGCTAACCAGTCCTCACAGCACCATTTACCAAATAGGAATTCTTTTCCCCAGGGCATACTTTTGTTAGGCTTATCAAAGATCAAATGATGATATGTGTCTGGATTCATCTCTAGATTCCATAGATCTATGTCTCTATTTTTGTTTTTTTTCTTTTTACTCTTTATTAAATCATAACTGTGTACATTAATACATTTATGCGGTCCAATGTGCTGATTTGAGTTGGATTTTTTTACTCTTTTGTTCTTTATTAAATCATGTCTGTGTGAATTAATATATTTATGGGGTGCAATGTGCTGATTCTCTATACAATGTGGAATGCTTACATCTATCTGATTATCATAACTGTCTTGTTGCTTACTTATTTTTTGTGGCAAAAACATTCATACTCTATTTTAATAGTACAGAAATGTATCTTTTGCATTATTCACATTAGGTTGGATTGCCCCAAAATCCCACCTTCCTTCTGGCTTCCCCCCTTCCCTCCCCTTTCATTACTCTTCCCTCCTTCTCTCTAGACTGTAGTTATGTTTTACCATTCCTATGACTGTGTAGGTGATTATATACTGATTTCACAGTAGTATTGAATACATTGGATACATTTTTTTTCCATTCTTGAGATATTTTACTAAGAAGAATATGTTGCAGCTCCATCCAGGTAAACATAAAATATGTGAAGTCTGTATATTTTTATGGCTGCATAGTATTTCATGGTGTACTTATACCACCATCTGTTAATACATTCATGGGTCAATGGGCATGAACTCAGACACTTATAGTCATTAGATCTTTGAGAAACCTATCAAAAACATTCAATGGGGAAAAGATTACCTATTTAACAAATGATGCTAGCTGAACTGGCTGGCACCCTGTAGAAGAATGAAACTGGACCCCCATCTATCACCATTAACAAAGATTGATTCTCACTGGATAAAAGATTTAAACTTAAGATATGAAACTATAAAAAATATTACAAAATAGTTCAGGGAAAATGCTTGAACAAATTGGCCTGGGAGAATTTTTTATGAGGAAGACCACCTGGACAATTGAAGCAACACCAAAATTATATTACTGGGATCTGATCAAACTAAAAAGCTTCTGCACAGCCAAGAGGACAGTAAATAAAGCAAACAGACAGACCTCAGAATGGGAGAAGAAATTTGCAGGTTATGTCTCTGACAAAGGTCTGATAACTAGAATCCACAGAGAGCTCAAACTAATCAATAAGAAAAAATGAATAAATAACCCCATTTCTATGTGAGCAAGAGACTTGAACAGAAACTTCTCTGAAGAAGACAGACACATGGCTTACAAACACATGAAAAAATGCTCACCCTCTTTAATCATCAGAGAAATGCAAATCAAAACCACTTTGAGATATCATGTAACTCCACTAAGATTAGACCACATAACAAAATCCCAAAACTACAGATTTTGGCATGGATGTGGAAGAGAAGGGAACACTTTTACACTGGTGGTGAGAATGCAAGCTAATACGGCCTTTTTGAAAAGAAGTTTGGAGAATACTCAAGTGGACCTACCATTTGCACCAGAAATTTATTGCAGCTCAATTCATAATTTCCAAGTTATATCTCTATTTTTGTGTCAGTACCATGCTACTTTGATCACTATAAACTTGTAGTATAACCTGAAGTCTGATAACGCGATGCCTCCAGATTTGTTTTTATTTCAAAGAATTGTATATACCATTGGGGTTTGGGGGGTTCCATATGAAACCAAGTACTATTTTTTCAAGTTCTTCAAAGTATGACTTTGGTGCTTTGATGGAGTGCATTCAATCTGTAGATTGTTTTTGGTAGTATGGACATTTTAATGATGTTGATTCTTCCCAGTCATGAGCATGGTTCTTCTATTTGTTAATGTCTTTTGGTACATCTTTTCTTAGGGTTTCATAGTTCTCTTTATACAGATCTTACACATCCTTCGTTAGATATATACCCAGGTATTTCATCTTCTTTGAAGCTACTGTAAAAGGTACAGGATCTTTGATTTTATTCTCTGCTTGACTTGTAGGCATATATGAAGTCCTTTTCTTTTTTTGTGAAATTTTGTACAGTTGATGCTATTTTAGCGCTTGATATAGGTCTATTCAAAATTTCTAATGTTTTCTGTTTGAGTTTAGGAAGGTGGCATGCTTCAAAACATTCATCCATTTCCTCTACATTTTCATACTTCTGGGCATAGAGATTTTTGTAATAATCATTGACGATCTTTCATATTTCTGTGGTATCTGTTATTATTTCCCCTTTATTGTTTCTTATTGAAGTTATTATAGATCTTACTTTTCTGTTTCTGGTTAGTCTGCCCAAAGGCTTATCAATTAAAATCTTTTCAAAGACCCAACTTTTTCTTTCACTGATCTTCCAAAAGATTCTTTTATTTTTAATTTTATTTAATTCTGCTTTAATTTTGGTTATTTCTTTTCTTCTGTTGGGTTTGGGGTCAGATCCTTCTTCCTTTTCCAGTTGCTTGAGATGGCCCATTAGGATGTTGACTTACTCTTTTTTATTTTCTTGATGAAGGCATTAATGCTATCTATTTCCTTCTCAGGACTACGTTTGCAGTATCCCACAGGTTTTGATAATTTGTGGCTTCATTATTGTTTTGTTCCAGAAATCTAATGATTTCCTTCTTAATTTCATCTTTGACAAAACTGTCATTCACCATAAGGTTATTTAGTTTCCATGACTTTATTTGACTATGAAGATTGCTGCTGCTGCTGTTGAGTTCAACTTTCATTCCATGACAGTCTGAGAAGATACAAGGAATAATTTCTATTCTTTTACATTTGTTAGGGTTAGACACATGTCCTAAGATACACTCAATTTTGCAGAATAATACATGGGCTGATGAAAAGAATGTGTATTCAATTTTGTTAGGATGAAATAGTCTGTGTATGTTGTTAAGTCCATTGGTTCTAGGGTCATGTTTAAGTCCATTATTTCTTTACTTAGTTTCTGCTTGGATAATTTGTCCAGTACTACTTTACCAAAGGGATGTTAAAATCTCCAACTATTATAGTGCAGGAAAACCATTTTCTTCATGTCAGTTAGAGTTTGTTTTATAAATCTAGAAGGATTCACGTAGGATGCATAAATGTTAATTATTGAAATCTCTTCATGTTGTGTGATTCCCTTGACAAGTATATACTGTGTATCCTTATCTTTCCTTAGTTTTTTGGTTTAAATCTAATTGTATCTTATCAAATAAGGTTGCAACCCCTGCTTTATTCTGACTTCCATTTGACTGGATTACTGTTTTCTATCCCTTCACCCTGAGTCTCTTTTTATCCTTTGAGATTAGGTGTGTTTCTTTGAGACAACAGATATTTGGCCTGAGCTTTTGTACCCATTCAGCCAACCTGTGCCTTTTTAGAGAATTAAAGCCATTCACATTTATTGATTGAATTGATAGGTATGGTAGAGTTCTGGTCATCTCATTTTTCAGAGGTCCAGAGCTTACTTTTATCCCTTTCACCACTGTGGAAGCTAGGCTTTACTCTTTAACTTCTGTGTGTGTTTACTTTAGTGGTGGACCATCATGCTGGTCATTATGAAGAATAGGTCTGATTACATCCTATAGCACTGATCTAGGTATGGTAAATTTCCTCAACATTTGCATGTCAGCAAAATATTTGACTTCTCCATCACAAATGAAACTCAGCCTAGCGGAGTCTAGTGGGATATAGGATCCTGGGATGAAAATTGTTTTGTTAAAGAAGGTTAAAGGTCGATAGCCATCCTCTTCTACCTTGAAAAGTTTCAGCTGTCATTCTGATATTTTTCCCTTTGTAGGTGAGTCTTTTCTTATGCCTGCCTTCCTGCAGGATTTTCTCCTTATTATTAACTTTGGCAAAGTTAATTATGACGTGTCTAGATGTTTTGTTTGGATTGAGTCATGAGAGGGTTCTAAAACTATATACTATCTGAATTTCTGTGTCTCTCACGATGCTTGGGAAATTTTCCACCATAATGTCTTGGAATAGAGCATCAGTGCCTTTAGGACCATTCTTTTCTCCTTTAGGAATCCCTATACTTTAGATATTTGATCTTTTGAAATGATCCCATAACTCTCTTAGGGAATATTCTGTTTTTGTTCTCTTTTTCTCAACACCTTTGAATGCTTTAGATAGTTCAAAAGTCTTCTCTTCAATTTCTGAAACTCTATCTTCTCCCTGTTCAACTTTATTACAAAGGGTCTCTACTATGTTTCAAAGCTCCTTGAATTCCTTTTTCAATTCTTTATGCTCTGCTATATGTTTATTTATTGTTTCCATATCCTTGGTGACTTTGTGTTTGAATTCATTAATTTCTTTTTTTTTAATTTTTTTTTAATGTTATTTGCAATTATTTTATGTTGCATTTATTCCCATGCCATAAGTTTTTGTTTCTTCAGCTTCTTCTGGGATATCTTTTTCTCCTGTGCTACCTCTTCTTCTGGTTTGGGAACAATTTGTTCATTTTCAGTAAGGATCGTCTTGATGTGGCAGGGGTAGTTCATGTATGGGTTAATGTGACCATGAGCTCTATAAGTTTGGCAATGCATCTAGGGAGCTTTTTTCACTCAGGTATGTTCAATGATCAGAGAATCTACATCTAAACTCTTAAGTTCAGCATTACTCTCTGCATTTTTAAGCACATATGACAAAAATTTAGCACTCTTTTGGGGCCACTGACCTTGTGTCCAGCCCCACTGTTTGGGGCTGGGTACACTACCAACTCCACCATTGTAACATCAGAATGGTATACGTTGTTTCTTTAAGGTGACATCCTTCAGATACTGGGTGGCTTTTTGTATATCCATACCCTTGATGGCCTGGGAAGTTTCACACGTGTTCTTAAAGTGAATATGATGATTTGAACCTCTTGACTTGCATTACTTTGTGGGTTTTCTGGGTCAAGTGAATAGCGAACCATTTTCACAGATCACCTCAGGCCGCTTAGGGGAACAGCTGAACTCATTAATTTCTTGAGACAACTTTTGAACTATTTCTTGGATTTATATTTCCATTTTTTCCTCCATTCCAATCATCTTATTTCCCATCCATAATCTGAATTCTATTACTGACATTTCATCAATTTGTCTCTGGATAGTATTTTCAGTTGTATCTCCCTTGTAATCTCACGGGTGAGTTGATCTGCTCTGATTTTTGCCAGAGTTCTTCTGCTCTGAGTTCTACTCCCCATGAGTATTTTCAGCTTCAAAAATCATACATAGATAGATAGATACTTTTTTAGTTGAAATGATAGGTTGTCCCTGAACAATTATTGAGAGATAATCTAATTGAGGACTCTTAGGAAACACTGTGCTAACCTATTTGGCATTTAAAACTAGCAGGGTGAGACTGGATGGGAAGGCCCCAGGAACTAAGACTAACAACCCATTCTCCAATGAGCTGGGGCATGTATTGTGGTTTTTCACCTACGGCCTTGCAAATGTCCCTTTCAGGGCTGCAGCCAGAGACTTGGGGAAATAGCACAATCTGACTCTGTCTTTTTGTTAGCCTGCCCTCTAGCCATTCCTAAGGAGTCATGGTATTTCACTGGAATCTCTGCTGGACAAAGACACAAAAAACCTGCAGCCCCACCCCCCAAAAGCAATAGCTGGAGGAGGGTAATCTGTAGTCAGACCTGCTGAATCTGCCCCTCACTGCAGCAATTTCCTCACTGCCACTCAAGCAAAGTCAAATAAATGTTGAACCTGTAGCCCCAGTCAGTGGTGGCAGGAGAACAAAAATTCCCAGATGTCTCTGTTTCCTCAGGAAACACAAACAACACCTACACAAAAGAGTTCAGAGGTTCTCCAGGCAACCAGAAAATACAAACCTGCAGGCAGATCTGTCTGAAAATTCCCAGGATGCTGAAAAAAGGTCTTTTCTGGTGGGAAAGTCAGGATAGTTCACTGCTTTCCCAGCCAAAGTTAGACCTGTAGTGCCACTGTTTTCACACTGCAGCTCAGTGGCCCACACAATGCCCTGGCCTCTCTGTAAACTCACCAATCACTCTGGCCTCTGCTGGGTACAGTCCTTCAGATAACGCAGATAGGGGCAAGGGTGCACTGTGTGCTCAGGATTGTGAAGAAAATATTTGTTCACTTCTGTGCCAGGTAGAATGGGGCCTGGGATCAGAGGTGGGACCTCTGTCATGTAGGAAGACCAGGATTTAGCATCTCTCTCACATTGGGTGAGATGAGAAGTCTTTTCTTCCCTGCTTGCTCATAGAAAGCACACCACTGACCTCCCAGTTGAGGAAGGAATCTCTCATCCCCTTGGCAATAGACACCTTCCAATTAGCCAATTTATATCTGATCTTTGTTATCTTTCTCCCTCTTTCTTGGCCTCACAGTTTGTCTCAGTAGGGATGATGTGCACCTCACTTTATTTTCCCTGTGCTCAACCTTTATCTTCTTCAAATCCACTTCAGTCCAGCATCTGTCCTTCTGGACAAGGTCTCTGGTAAAACCTGCTTCTAGTTAGCCATATTGACTTCTACTGCCCCATTTCATTGAACTTTTTAAAAAATTAACTAAATTACAACTTTAGCTATGATGTGTTGCCAATATATGCCCAGTACTTCATATATTGAGTGTTATGTTTCATGCCATGCAAGAAAAGTTGTTCTTTTTGTCCTTATTAATATTTTCTTTAATGTGTTCTATATTTTGTGCTAAAATTTAAAAGTGTATCCCTACTATTAGCTAAAATTAATATTTCTATGTTTTCTCTAGGTACTATATGCATTGTATTTTCCTTGTTAATTTTTAATTTTAATTTTTTAGCATTACACAATCATAAATATGCAAGTTTTCAACTTTATTTTATTTAAGAAGGTCAATGAGTTGTCATAATATCATTTACTGGCACCCCATGTTTAACCCCGTATTTGTAACCATATATAGGCATACCTTGGAGACATTACAAGCTTGGTTGTAGAGCACTGCTATAAAACAAATATTACAATAAAGTGAATCACATAAATTTTGGGGGATTTTGGCATTAAAAGTTATGATTATGCTCTACTATACTCTGTTAAGTGTGCTAAGCATTATGCCTGAAAAATGTATATACCTTTCTTTAAACATACTTTATTGATAAGAAATGCTAAGAATCTTTTAAGCTTTTAGCAAGTTGCAATTTTTTGCCACAGTGAGGTCTTGTCTCAGTGTTGATGACTGCTGACTGATCAGACTAGTCGTGGGTGAAAATTTGGGTGGTTGTGGCAAGTTGTTAAAGTAAGACAACCATGAAGTTCCATGCATTGATTGACTTCTTTTCAGAAACAATTTCACTATAGCATGAGTTGTTCTTTGGTAGGATTTTACCCCCACAGCAGAATTGCTTATTGGAGTCAATCCTCTCAAACTTTACCACTGCTAAAAAATTAACTTTATGTTATATTCTAAATCTTTTGTTCTTATAGCAACAATATTCATAGCTTCTTAATTATGAGTAGAATATAGTTCAAGAAACCATCTACATCCTTGCTCTCCTATAAGAAGCAATCATCATCCATTAATGTTTTATTATGAGATTACAGTAATTAATTCACAGTCAGGCTCCAATTCTAATTATGCCTCTCTTTCCTGTTCTTCAAAACCACATCTGCATTTACTTTCTCTACTGAATGCTTGAACCCCTCAGAAATCATCCCTGATGATTGAATCAACTTTCTCCATACTTTTGATAATGTTTATGATTTGACCATTTCCCATGAATCAGGAATGTTCTTAAAAGCATCTAAGTTGTGAATCTTTTCTAGAAAGTTTAAAATTTACTTTGACTAGGTGCATCAAAGAAACCAACATTTATGGCAGCAATAGCCTTATATAAAGTATTTCTTAAACAACAAAATTTACAAGTCAAAATCATCTCTTAATTTATCAGCTACAGAACCGTGTTGTGTTAGCAGGCATGAAAATGACACCAATCTCCCTTTCCAACTCTATCAGAGCTCTTGAGTGACCAGATGGATTTTTTAATCAGCAGTAATGGCTTGCAAATAATTCTTTTCTGAGCAGGAGGGCTCAGCCATGGAACTAAAATGTTCAGTGATTCATGATGTAAACAGACAAGCTGTCATTCAGGTTTCTTTGTTCCATGTATAACTTCTTTGTTCTGCACAGATGGAGTAGATTTAGCATAATTTTTAAGAGTTCTAAGATATTCAAAATGATAAAAATCAGCATTGGCTTCAAATCTAAAAGTCACTAGCTGCATGAGGCCCTAACTAAGGAGTCAGCAATGTCCACTAAAGATGTGAGGCCACATTGACTTCTTTCTAGCTTAGAAAGTCCTGAATGACATCATCTTCCAATAGAAGGCTCTTGCATCTATATGAAAAAGTTGTTGCTCAGCATAGCCACCTTCTTCAATTATCTTAGCTAGATTTTGAGGATAACTTGCTGCAGCTTCTATGTCAGCACTTGAGACTGTCATGCTGTGAATGTGGCTTCTTTTCTCAAACCTTATGAACAATCGCCCTTAGTTTCAACTTTTCTCTGAAGATTCCTCACATCTCTCAGCTTTTGTCATATTAAAGAAAGTTAGTGCCCTGCACTGGATTAGGCTTTATTTTAATGTAATGTTGCAGCTGGTTTGATCTTTATCCACACCACTAAATCTTCCTCCATATCAAACACAAGGCTGTTTCACTCTGTCACCATTTGTGTCTTCACTGGAGTAGCACTTTTAATTTCCTTCATGAACTTTTACTTTGCATACACAACTTGCCCAACCTTTGGGTGCAAAAAGCCTCGCTGCCTGCCTGTTTCAGCTTCTGACATGCCTCCCTCACTAAGCTTAATCATATCTAACCTTTCATTTCAAAGATGATATGTGCAACACTTCCTTTCACTTGAACACTTAGAGGCCACTTTAGGAATATTAATTGGCTTAATTTTAATATTGTTGAGTCAATATTAAATAGGGGGAATAAGGAGGCCTCAGGAGAGAAAAAGAGATGTGGGAATGGCCTTGGTGAAGCAGTCAGAACACACATAGCATTTATCAGGTAGGTTCCCAGGCTCACATGGTATGGTTTATGGTATTCCAAACCTGTTAACAATAGTAACATTAAAGATCACTGATCACAGATCATAACAGATATAACAATTTAAAAGTTAAAAATCTTGAGAGAATTACCAAAATGTGACACAGACACACAAATTCAGCCTATGCTGCCAGAAAAATGTTAGCAATAAACTTGCTCAACACATGATTGCTACCTGCATTCAATTTAAAATACAAAACATCTGCAAAGCACAATAAAGTGAAGTTGATAAAATGAGATATGCCTATGCTAAATTTTCATAGCATTAGTATCTAATTTTACAACTTTGTCATGGAACAACTTTTCTATATATAGATCAGGATTATAAAGCTGTACTAATTCAGGCTTTTTCCCCACACTTTAGTCATACCCAATACTACTCTTTTACAAAAGATGTAATTGAGGCTTTAATTTGTCTTATTTCTTCTAACTGCCTGTTTTTGTATCTGGAAACACTCTTGGTTGTTTGTCCAGTAACATCACCTGCAGCCACCTGCCTTCACTGTCTTCTTTTGGGGTGTGGTATTTCACTTTGTATCTGAGTGTCCTGTGGTTCTATCACACCACTTGCCATTCTTCCCTACACCTGCTGCACTTAGTCATCAGGGCATCCTCTTCTGCCCCCACATTGACGATATCAGCAATGACTTCACATGATTCCTCTAAAGATCAGTGACTCCATCACTTGGGATTCTGGCAAGCCATGTTCTCCTAGTTTTCCTCCTTCCTCCAGGTGTTCCTATACATGTTTTACCCATGATTTTCACATGAGACTGTTATCATATACTAAATTGCTATATGTATTTCTGTGTGGTTCTAAGTTTGTTCCAGTGCATGGTTTACTGGATCCAACCATTTCTCCTGACTTTTAACAGGAACAGACCCCTTCAGACCTCTTCCCTCTTCAGTCTCAATTGACTTTTCATTCAGCTCCTTTAGCATATTCTCCAAAAGACTCCAATCTAGTGTTATACACACTGAAGTTCAAATGCCTGAAATAATACTAGGAACCTAGTATGTCTCTATTAGTTTACTTGGACTGCTGTGACTAAGGGACATAGTGTGTGGATTAAACAGTAGAGTTTATTTTCTCAAGATTTGGAAACTAGAAGTCTGAGATCAAGGTGTGAACAGTATTGGATGGCTTCTTGTCTTCTCTCTATCCTCACATGGTCATTCTTTTATATGTCTATGTCCTAAAGTTCTCCTCTTTAGGACCACAGTCCTCTCAGAATAAGGTCCAGGGTAACAGCCTCTTTTAAATTTACCTCTTCAAGTCCCCATTTTTACATATTAATTTAGTAAGATTATGAATCACTGGAGCTTAGGACATCAAAATATAAATATGAGAAAAAAACAGCCCATAACAAGGTCCTTATGAAATATCAGATGAAATAAAGCATTCACTTTTCTCAATATTTAAAGAGGAGTCTAATTCAAATGACATTTTAGAAAATGATAAGTGGCTTAATTTGGCTGTAACATGAGCCACAGAATGGAAACATAGGATAAGATGTGAAATTTTAAATATTTACAAGAAACAAAAACAAAAAAATAACAAATTTCTTTGAATAGAGGGAAGAAGAAGAATTTGACTTTGTAAGTAAAATTTGCCCTTTATAAGAAAGATCAATAGGTCCTCTTGTACATATTTTTAAGTTAAAATGAAATATAAGTTTACTATTCAGAGCTGATAATAATAAAAGGAATAAGAATGGAAAGTGTGGTGAGTGGTGGCCTTTGGAGAATGTGATACAGGGAATTTGTACCTTGGATACACGTCTCTGTCATTTGAGAAAAAGTATGCCCATGAATCCATTACCATTATAATAATGAAAAGACCAAAATAGTGGAGTAAGTTATGGTGAGCCTTAAAAGACTCACCTAGGCTCAGCGCCTGTGGCTCAACGGGCTAAGGTGCCAGCCACGTACACCTGAGCTGGTGGGTTCGAATCCAGCCCGGACCTGCCAAACAACAATGACGGCTGCAACCAAAAAATGGCCGGGCGTTGTGGCGGGCGCCTGTAGTCCCAGCTACTTGGGAGGCAGAGGCAAGAGAC
>CAUYRH010114790.1:0-16605 GCA_963574655.1 Perodicticus potto | reverse complement strand
TATATAGTGATTAAGAAAATGCTATGAGGGCTATCTCTCACAGTACGATCAAAATGTTTCTGATTGTATATGAAGCACATTCTGCCCTATGATTGCACCAATGTACACAATTATGATTTAATAAAATTATTAAAAAACAATTTGTAAAAGAGATTACCTTTCAATGCATTGACATTAAGAGGGCAAGTGTTGGCAAACATTTCCTTAGGAATAGAGAACACATTAGGTATGCAAGCCAAAACCCCAAATTAAGGATATATGTATGTGATCATGTGCAACCATTACAAAGACAACCACTTACAAATGTAGAAAATAAGTTCAAGTGTTGGAGCCTCATACCTATAATTCCCACCCTTTGGGAGGCCAAGACAGGAGGATTGGTTGAGGCCACGTGTTTAAGAATAGTCTGGGCAACATAGTGAAACCTCATCTCTACAAAAAAATTAAAAAATAAAAATATGAAAAATTATCTTAACCTGCAAACCATTAAAAAAAGGTTGCTAGCTAGATTTGAATCATGGGTCGCAGTTTGTCAAACCTTGTTCTATCACATCTCCTAATATCAACTATGTCAATCAAACATAGTGAAGAAGTAATCTTTACATACACAGAGCTACCATAAGGAAAAAACTTTGTTGAAAATTCCCCTGCCCACAAAACTTGCATTCATAAAATTCGTGGCATTTAGAATGTATAAGCCATCTATAAAAATCATGGCATTTAAAATGCAGAAAACACAGCAAAAGTAAAATGAGAGTTGTTTGGACTTAGGAAAGATTTGGAGCCAAAAAAGACATATCTAAAAAGATAAATTTATGGAATAAAGAAGAATAAATGCCAGGGTATTTGGGGGGAATATAGATTTAAATTAAAGCAAGAAACATTGAATAAAACTTGGAAAGGAATTAACAGAAGGAAAAATGCGATAAAGAAAACATTAAAAAAAGAAAGTTGAAAAAAAGCAAAAGAAGCTGAGATTTGATGTGAATATAACTAAATTATTTAAAAAAGAAAACAATGAAATAACACAAAACTTCCATCATGTAATTAGAATCTCTAAAAAGGAAGCAGTGGAAAAGAATTTCTGTTTAAACCTATTATCAAAGGAAACAAAGTTAACATATTAAATACAAAACAAAATAATGCAGCAAAATAAAACTAAAATGCCAATGATAGAAATAACTGTGTAAGGAAGTAATGCTCCCAAAATCAATTTAGCTCTAAAAACAAGTTTCAATTATAGTATGTCATATAGCAGAAAAGCATCTAAAACAAAGTTAATTTCTAAAGCTAAATTTAACTAGTGGGTAAAGGTATGTTAATCAAATAAGATTTCTCAACTCAGTATCTTTACTCAACAGTCTATGAAAAGAATGAATAATCTATGAAAACAAGTAAACCAAACAAAAGGATAAGAAAGAACATACTAAAGATGTAAAAGGAATTTTTGAAGTAGAAAATAAGAAATAGTAATTCTTGTTACTACATTAAAAAACTAACATAGACAACATCCTAGATAATTCATTCAAGAAAAAGGGAGAAGACACACTATTTAAAATAAAAAAGGATAGCATGAAGTATCTATAAAAGTAGAAGATAATTTTTTTAAGTAAAAGACCTCTATAAAAGTAAATGTGAAGATTCAGATACCTGAAGTATTTACTATGAAAATGAAACTTATGACAATTAGCCTAATTTGAAGTAGAAAATTTAAAAATACACAGGAAAAATATTATCTATCACTCTACCATAAAAGAACAAGCCTGAAAAATGCCTTCACATGAAGGTTCTATGAAAATTTCAAAAAGAATATATAATTTCTTTCTAAATAATATTTTCAGTGCCATGAAAGTTAAGAAATATTTAAATTCCTAAATGAATCAAATATACCATGGATAGTTAATTGATAAATGCAGTATAAAGTTTGAAGTACATACCAACGCCATTCATAAATATTAATGAATGTCTATAAATAAAAAGAATCCAAATTTATTTTACTAAAGTAATAAAGGTATGAGTTATTTGAGAAAGACAAGTTTAGTCCTCAATTAGTAAAGCCATTAATACACAATATACCAGACTAAGAAATAACAATTTATTACACTTACAATTACATATATATTGAAAAATGATGTTTTACAAAGCTGTAATGTGATTTACTACACAAAGAAGTTTTTTTGCAAAAAGTAGTGCTGGAACCAACTGGACACATATATGGAAAATGAGAACCGTGATCCATAATTTGCACCATTACAAAAAATAAACTGAAAATGGATCATAAACCTAAATATAAATTCTAAAACTATGAAAGTTCTAGGAGAAATTAAAAAGAAAACTTTATTTCCTTAGATAGGAAAATTTTATCTAAATGAGGGAATTGATAATTGAATTCTAAAAAATTAGAAACTTTAGATCTTCAAAAGCCACATTTAACAGAATAAAGAGATAAATTGCTAACTGTATGAAAATACAGGTATTTAAAAATCAGATATCTGATAAATAAGTCATATGCATGATACACAAAGAATTCTCAAAAATCAACAATAAGGAAGAAATAATCTGATAAGAAAGTTGGGAAGATTTGAATGAATATTTTGCCATAGAAGATATGTGAGTAGCAAATGAGCCAGTGGCAAAAATACTAAACATAAATGACCATTTAGAAAATGTAAAGTAAACCACAATGAAATATAATTGCTCACTGACTGAAATAGCTGGAGTTTAAGAGACAAATAATACCCAATTTTGGCAAATATAAGGAGGCAAAAGGAAACCAAAAAAAAGTTGGTGTAGCCTTTCTCATACCAGATAACATAGACTGCAAATCAATAAATATAAAGAAAGACAAACATGGTCATTATATAATGGTAAAGGGAAAAATTCAATGAGACATCATAATTTATAATTAGTCATAATTCTAAATAGTTATGCACCTAATAGAGGAGCACCCAGATTCATAAAGCAAATCTCACTTATCTAAACAAAATGATAAACAGCAGCACTGTCATTTCTTGGGATTTCAATATCCTACCCACAGCGAGGTTTATGATTCTCACTGTGAAAGAAAAGGGGAACAGATCCTTCCCCACACCCCAGCTGTAACTGGGAACAGTCACATGAACTAAGGTCCGACTATGGGAAACTTCAGTCAGAGAAAGTAGCAAGGATAGAGGCATAGTTACAAAGACTCCTGGCTGGCTCTCACAGTGGTGGTGGCAGCAGCAGTGTCCTGCTCTGCTCAAGTCTTTGCAGCTGTGGACAGCTTGCTATGTTCCCTGACTTTGTAGACATCACCCCCGCCTACCAACTGCCCCTACTTCTTGTGAGCCTTGCCTTGGCCACTAATGTCTCTCTAGTAAATTCCCTAATCAGAGACTGATTCTGTTGCTTTTATCCAGAAACTACAACTGGATACAGAAAGTATCTTCAATATGAAATAAATCAATTTGACAACAACAACAACAATAAAATAAACAAAACCCTCCAAAATTGAATTCTATTCAATAAGTTTGTTGTTCATAGTGATAATGGGTTAGCAATTCAGAAACTAGGTAAGTGCAATTTGTAACTAAGAAAATTAATAAATAGAAATTTGAAATTATTTTGAAATTAAATGTGACAAAATTAAATTATACTTCTATTCAGAAGACATGAGAAATATGATATCTAATTTAAAT
Source organism: Perodicticus potto (assembly GCA_963574655.1). Lineage (NCBI taxonomy): Eukaryota > Metazoa > Chordata > Mammalia > Primates > Lorisidae > Perodicticus > Perodicticus potto. Next base: position 12,928 of record CAUYRH010114790.1, on the reverse strand, counting down.
ATATCTTCACAAAATATTCTTTGCAAAGAGTCCTAAGGTAGGTAAAGATAAAAGATGCTGCTTTTCATTTAATCTTTTAGGAACCTATAAAATATGTTAGTGATTTTCTTGGTTCACAGGACATTATAGATATTATATTATAATTGGAATTATGACTCATGAAGGTAAATATATCAACTTATTATTCCAGTTAACTTGATTTTTAGCAACAATAAAATACAACAAAAATAAATTACATCTAAAACAGCATTTTCCAGATTTGTGTTAAAGTTAAAAAACTATTCAAAAGATACAACTAGGCATAAAAATTATCCTTTTATTATAAAAAGATTAATCACTAAAAATATTGAATAGAATTATTATTTATTACCAGGTTAATGTTTATTGTGTATCTCCAGGAAAGGGACTGTGTGTGTGTGGCATTTCACAAAGTTTGTTTAATAAGAGAATACTTTTGATTAGCATTACAGTTAAACACATTTTTAAGGTTTTGCTTCTCAGATACCGTTTTAGGAAAAGCAGCCCTGCAGTGGATGATGAACATCCTAGCCTGTCAGAATAATCTAAGGAGCTCACAGAGAGGAAGTTCCTAGATTATAGCATGAGAAATTGCGTCCAATTGGTCTGTATAAAAGATTTTCAGAAAGCAGCCGGTTTAACTAGTGTGCCAAGTAAAATAAAAACCGAAATGTAACATTTATTTATATGACCTTATAAAATTTTATGCCAATGTGTTATGTTGCTGCTTACTCTTGTATAACTTCTAGCGACTCTTCTGAATTACCCTCTAAGAACCAGCCCATAACTCTGTTTGGAACCCTGGGACATCTGCTGCTGCCTGACTACTGTTCTCTTGCATGCTCCACAGGTTCATTGAATTCTGCAGGTATGATCTGTCCTTGGGGCCCATGCCAACTCAAGGAAACTTCTTTCTGTATTCCCCAGTGCTGTGAAATTGTATTTATGGCCATTAATGCCTAGAAAACTTTCTATCTACTTACCTAGAGCATCTAAAAATTCTCTTTATCACAGTTCTGATAACTCTTGGATTGAACTTTCATTCACTATCAAACTCAAAGTATTTTCTTCAAGCAAAAACAAATGTAATTATCTCATTGTTTACACAGGGCCTTTCACCAGAGTCACATTTCTAAAGGGCAAATCTAATGAATTCATTAACCTGTTTATAACTTTTATATTATACACAGTATATAACATGGTCTTCCTTTTTATAACTTCCTGCTTATTGTTATGAATACCAGTATTCTGTTATGAATTTCTTCTACAGGGTTTAATTGATCAAGATCTCTAGAGACTCCTAAGTGACTTCACCACAAAGATGGAATTCATCAAATACTACCACCAGACACAGACAGAGCAGGTGTTTAGTTAGTGCTCATTAATGGTCAGGTTTGCCAGAAATTCCTGTATTGAACTAGAGAATGTTTAGGTCAGGCTTTCTTCCCTGTAACACGTCCTCACTGCATGAGCAGATAACATAAAAATCAAACCAAGAGGTGCTGATGACAATGTGGAGGAGATGGAGATATTGCACATGGGCATGAGGAAACTGTGGGTGATGAACATGTTAATTATCTTGACTGCACGGTAATCACACATGTGTATACATATACCCAAAGCTGTCCGATTGTACACTGAATTATTTATAATTCACTAAATATTAATTACAACTCAATAAAGGTGACAAAACTAATTCAACTCTGTCTTCCTGTTCCTTCTTTTGCCTTCAGTAGCACTGTAACACCTTTGTTGATTGCTCATGACATTTTCTAAGACTTGAATATTAACCCATGGCAAATACCAGTTTCTGATTTGATAAAATGTCTTCAGTCAGATGAGGTACAACTGTCCAAAGATCTTGTTTCTTCAGCCATTGCTCAAGATTCTAAATGGGAAATCATAAGGTAAGTGTTAGCTAATGAGAATTATACACGTAGACTCATAGAGCATTAATGCTGATAGAAAACATAATGATCTTCTAGTCCAGTAGTTTCAGGGTCTTATACTCTGTAGGATGCTATTCTAATACAAACATTTCCTTATATTCAGCAATTCTTATTTTATAAATAAAAATATGAATTTTTACATGATCTGCTCTCTTTTATGATCACTTTGCAAATGTTAGGCATAATATTTCCAAAAATTAAGACAGACCTGTCATTATGTCCTCAGAATTAAAAACAAATAAAATTATTTAATAACAATTTATTCTGTTGTCTTTCTTTTTATTACTTCATTTTGAATATATGAAAAATAAGTAATGAATTAAGATTGCTCTTGACATTTTATATAAACCTACCTCTTATTTACAGAATAAGAGAATGAGATCTATAGAAAAATATGACTTTTTCATATTCCCAGGAAAATTGTGTTCAGGGCCTAGAATTGAAAGCCAACTCATTGGACACTTGGTCAAAGTATTCTGACAGAAAAAGGATATAAAAGAAGAAAACAAAACAAACATTTCTGCTATACTTACTAATCCTATACTTAAATTATCGCCTTGAAAATGGTATTAGTTTCCATTTTGTTATCTGGGTGGATGAAAATCACAAGGAAATATAACTAAATTTTTAGAAAACATTTTATTTCAAATGCAACTCTCCCAAAGCTTTGAACAGCAAGGATCAGTCTTACACAGCTTGGAGGGTAAGTGTTTTGTGAAGTCCACAGCCAGTAGTAAATACACCAATCATACTACTGATTTCTTTTTTCCATTTTTTTAGAGGATGTTAAATTGTCTTTTTTTTTTAATAAAGTCATATACACATAGATTACATATATGTAATAGAATACATATGAATATATTTATGCATATGTGGGGTACAATGCATTGATTTTTTTATACAATCTTTTTTTTTTTTTGAGGATTTTGGCTGGGGCTGGATTTGAACAAGCCACCTCCAGCATATGGGGCTGGTGCCCTACTCCTTTGAGCCACAGGTGCCACCTTGTACCATCTGACGTGCTTACATCAAACCAGTCAACGTAGCTCACCTCATTTACTTGATTATTGCGTTAAGAAATTTATGTTCTACACTTAACAAAATTTACTTGTACCCTTGTAATATGCTCCATAGGTGTTGTCCCGCCTTTTACCCTCCCTCTATCAAACCTCTCCCCTCCCCTCCCTTTCCACTTTATTTCTCTCCTTTATCCTGGGCTATAGTTGTGTTCTATCTTTCATAAGAAAGTGTGAGTAAATATAAGTTGGTTTCATAGAAGTACTGAGTACATTGGGTATTTTTTCCTCCATTCTTGAGATACTTTACTCAGGAGACTATGTTCCAGGTCCCTCCATGTAAACATTAAAGAGGTAAAGTCTCTGGGTTGAAGTCTCAGCTGAAATTTGTTTCCTTGGAGTCGCAGCTTGCCTTGGCAGAGAAGACCTTCAATTATCTATCTCTTCTCTCAGCTTGGCTCCCACCCTTTGGCTTTGTTGGGTTCTTTCTGGCCATTATCTCTCCTTCTGGACTACAGCTCCTATTGTTCTGGGAGAGCTGAGCTAAAAGTCTATCCCGTCTACCATCATGCTCCACCTTCTCCATGTTACTGTTTTAAAGTTCTGTTTCTTTAGGAACAAACTGTTCGATTCTCTGAAGAATGTTCTCTAAGTGTTAGCCACTGTTTCTAGGTACCTCTTACTTATAAAACATGTGTTACTAAGTAGATAAGTTAAAATGAAAACTGGATAGCATAAAGTGAGCACTCTTCCTTTAAATTTAGTCACTAGAAATGTTAAGAAAAAGATTCTAAATTAAAATAGCCATTTTCATTACATAGAAAAGTATTTTCTGTAATGATGTTTAACAAATACTAGTGGCCTTAAATAAGTTAATTCCTCTCCTGTAGTCTCAATTTTCTCATTTGTAAAACATTTAAAAATAATAAGACCTGCCAACATTTTGAAGTAATTAAATCAGTAATTATATATATATATACATATATATATAATGTGCAGTTCTTGGAATCAAACTAATGCAGAATTATATACATTAAGAGAAAGGCTGGAGAATTGAAAGGAAGTTTAATCCAATTATCTTTGAATTTTAAAGAATTTCGTTTTCTGATCATCTTCTTTGGTCTGAATTACTCTGCTACCCATTAATTACTTACATTTAGAGCTAAAGTAAATTGGATTTATTGAGAAGGGTATGAAGGATTCCTGTTTCTGCCAAAATATTTTGGTAGTTAATCAGTGGAGAAATTTAGCCATACTGACCTTCAAAGGTCCCCATATGTAGTAAGCTCCATGGGGGTGCTCAGCTGCAGCTCAGTGAACATGCTCTCTGGTAGGAATTTGTGCTGTGGCAAAAGAAAGCACCAGCTGGGACTACTGTCAAATGCAGTCTTGAGAAGGACATTCCTAGAGTAATCCCCTATAAGAAGGGAAGAACAGGGAAAATAGCCATTGGCTGGAAAGAGTATGCCCTCATCACTTTTCACCATTAAAAATATGCAAATTTTTTCTCCTTACCCTTCAAAGGTGCACCTCAAGTGTGATCTCAGAAAACTACTAAATGCAGAACACAAATGTTTTCACACAGTAAATGAGAAAATCTCACGAATGTTATGTTGAACAGGCAGATGAAAATATCTCAGATTGTATATGAAGCCCGCACACTGTACTCCATGATTGAACTAATGTACACAGCTATGATTCAATAAAAGAAAAAATAAATAAATAAATAAATAAATAAATAAATAAATAAATAAATAAATAAAAATATGCAAAATTGGGCAGGGCCATGCCTGTAATCCTGGTAGTCTGGGAGGCCAAGATGGGAGATCACCTGAGCTCAAGAGATCAAGACAAGCCTGAGCAAAAATGAGACCTTGTCTCTAAAATGACTGGGCATTGTGGTGGGCACCTTTATTCCCAGCTACTCTGGAAGGTGAGGTAGGAGGATATCTGGAGCCCAAGAGTTTGAGGTTGCTGTGAGCTATGGTAATGTCACAGCCCTCTACCCAGAGTGACAAAGTGAGATTCTGACTCAAAAAAAAAAAAAAAAAATCTACTGAACTATTAAAGTGTGATTTAAAGACTTTTTTTCTAATAATTGATTTATAAGTTTAATATAAAGTAAGACTGAGGGCTAATGTAGAACACAGATAAAATATCTGCAGGAAAAATAAGCACACATCCATTCATGGAGAGGAATGCAGAATATTTCAAGGATAATACTAAAACCTGATCAATCAATGAGAATGTCAACTTGTAGCTACCACATTTGAGGGGATAAAAGTTTCATGTGTGAAAATTCACAAAAAGAGGTAGTTCTACAACAATCCTGTCCAAGTGCTCAACTATCTGGGGCTCCTCAAGAGTTTCCCCAACTCTGACCAGGAGCTTTGAATAATTATATATGATGGTACTCCTCTTTTACTCTCCCTTTGCCCTAGCTGTTGAAGCTAAATAATCCTATATCCATCTTGGTTACAGAAGAACTTTCAGGATATCTGCCCTTTTACAAAGAGTAGTCAGTCAACTTCCAGGCTCAGAAGAATACAATGCAAGCTAGCTGACCACCAGCGTGTTTCGTATGTACTGTAGACACTGCATTGGCGCTCATTCTGGAAGGCTGCTGCCAAGCAGAGATACATTACTCAGTCATCTTGTACCTGGAGATGCATGAATTTTTCTGGCCAGTGGAATGTGAGCAATTAATGTATATACCCAGAATGACACCCCCACTTCATATCTTCCTATGATAGTTGTATTGGGTTAGACTGTGGCCACCAAAAGATATGTTCACCCAGAGTTTCAAAATGGAATAATGGTCTTTGCTCATGTAAGTAAGGCAGAGAACTCCAGATGAGACCATGCTAGATTAGGGTAGGCTCTAATATTAATGCTAAGCTATAATGAAAGGGGAGACAGACACAGACGCACACAGAGGGGAAAGCCATGTGAGGTGAAGGCAGAGAGTAGAGGGAAGCCACCAAATAAACTAAGGCTCACCAGGGATTGCCAGCAGCAAGCAGGAGCTGAGAGAGAGGCATGGGATGGAGTCCCCATGAGAACAATTCAGTGTTGGACTTCTGTCTTCAGTTGTGAGAGAACAAGTTTCTGCTATTTTAAATTACCAAATTTGTGGCAATTTGTTATGGTACCTTAGGAAACTAATGCAATAATCTTTGTGTTTATGCGTTAAATTGGTGATGGGAGATAGATCCTTGAGTCATTGCTTAGAGAAGAGATTCCCAAGAGAGCCACTTGATCAGTAACTTCCTCACTGGTCTTACAAATAAATGAGAACTACGAATCATGTTAAGTCATAGAAATTTGGAACTTTTCCACTCCTTTCTAAACAGTGGTGAGTGCTGTATGCTAATTGGGAGAGGACTGAACAGCTTAGCCTTGTGGAAGTATCACAATCTATGCTTCCACCCCCCCCGTTTTGGCAGAGTCTCACCCTGTCACTTTGGGCTCAAGCAATTTTTCTGCCTCAGTCTCTCCTGTAGCTGGGAAGACAGGAGTGTGCCTCAATCCTCCTGGCTAACTTTTCTTTTTGTAGAGATGGGATCTCACTCTTGGTCAGTCTGGTCATACTCCTGAGCTCAAACAATTCTCGCACCTTGGCCTCCCAGAGTGCTAGGATTAAAGGCGTGAGCCATTGCTCCTGGCCAACCTACTCTTGTGTGGACTCTTGAGCATTAATTTCTGAGTTCAGGTTTTGGCTAGCCTACATAAGCATAGAAATATAAATCCAGTTAATAGTATTTTCTTCAGCGCCAAGCAGCCTTGCAATAATCACTTGGCAAATGGATCCCAAAATGTTGACAATGCTAAACAGGTAATTAGCCAATATGGGAATGAAGGGTTTATTCAGTAGTTGGTTAGAGTTTCAAGTACTAACAGGTAATGTGCATAAGGGTCTCCTGGGCTTTATTTTGGATGATTTTAAATAACAATCACAAACAATGCAAAACAAAACTTAAATCAGGGAAGTTTTATCAGCTGAATTGTATCCTTCACCTCAAGTTCCTGCACTGAAGTCTCAGTCTCCAGTACCTCAGAATATGACTTTATTTGAAAACAGTCATTGCAAATATAATTAGTTTAACTAAGATGAGGTCCTACTGGAGAAAGGTGGGTCCTTTATCCAATATGACTGGTGCCCTAATGAAGGGGGGAACTTTGGACACACAGACAGGGAGAATGCCATGCGAATGAGGAGAATAAGGAGGCAGTCAGCAAGATGATGCTTCTATAAGCCACGGGACACCAAGATTGCAGCAAACCACTTGAAGCTACAGGAGAGACAGGAAACAGATTTGTTCTCACTACCTTTAGAAAACAAACAACTCTTCCAGCACCCTTATCTCAGACTTTTAGCCTCCAGAACCATAAAACAATAAATTTCAGTCATTTAAGCATGTTAAGTTTGTGTTATTTTGTCACAGCAGCCCAAGTAAACTAATATAGGAGGGTATTGTTTCAAACAGCAAAATAAGTCCAGAGGCAAGGCAAATTTCAACTAGAGATTTATCAGATCTCTTTCTTCGTTTTCTCAGAGGTTCTCTCCTTTCTAGGTCACTTTGTGTTCTGGCTGGCTTCCTTCCTAAAGCAAAATAGTTGCAGGAGTTTCAGGCATCACATTCATCTTTGTGTTGTCTAGAGAAAGTGACAGTGTCTTTGTCCCAGTATTCTAAATAAAATATTTGAATTCAGTTTGGACTAACTTTGGCAGCTGCTAAATAACTATGGTGGCTTTATAATGAGAGTGTTGAGCAATCTAAATAAATCAGGGTGCACTCTTAGATTTGAAGGTTAAGACCAAATTTCCTAGAAGTTAATGAGGTGGATGGGACAGAGTAATATACCTGAACAAAAGTAAGGTATCATCAGAAAATGGGAGTGGGAGAATGTAAGCTGAGCAGATAGTAATGTACATACCTTTGGACCAGATATACGTGTTTTATAATAATCTTATTTTTGTCTGTCAGATATTTTAAGTGTCTATGTGCTAACCCATTAACTTTACCATTTATAATTTCTGATTTAATGTTTTCTTCAAAAAGAAAGTTCACATTTCTTATAACTGTTAATTTTATGTATTATTATACATAATTTCATGTATTTATTATATTACATATAATACATATAATTTTATGTATTTATTATATTATTTATAATTCTTTATGCTATTAAGAATGAAATTAATTTATGATTTTTTTTAGCTTTCTAAGTATTTATTTGTTTCTCATATGGGCATATTCTTTTTTTATACTGCCAAAAAATAAATTTAGTTGAAACACTATTTCAAACTCATGTAAATGCTACTTATACCACTGATTTTTTTAAAAAAACAATATGGTATTTTTATAATTTTAAAGTGGAGACCTATATTTACAAGGTGAAACTCATTTTATTTTTTCTATATATTTTCCAAGAGATATTTTATGTTTTATATTGCTGCAAAAAGTTATCTGTATTATCTTTATGGAAAAAAAATCACAAGTGTGTAATTTTAGTAAGATTTTGATTAATGAATTTTCTTTGGAAAAAGAAAACATTTTGAAGGTCAATTTCAGGAACTGTTATTTCTCTCTCTCTTTTTTTTTTGTTTTTAGTTCCAGTGACCAACTCTGCAACACTGATTTTAATGGCTTAAAAAGAGCTTCTGATTAAGAAGGATGTCACTTAAAAGTCTCAGAGCTCCCACTTTAACAGAATATACATATTTGTGGGAATTCTGCATGAAAGAAGCAGTTGGTAAGCAAGTTTAGAAAATAATGTCATGGTATGATCTACAGTGAAATGTAACGAGAAAATATTGTATTACCCTGATGTGATCAAAAATTGAAATGAAAACTGCAATAGTATTTGTCCAGAATGATTGCATTCCAAACAGCATCTGGACTTCAATGAGTTTGCAGATTGATAAACTATGCAATTAAACAATATCCAATTTACTGGAGTAGCAAGTCAAGCAATCAGATGAGACTAGGTCAGAGGGATGCAATACTTTCCTATTTATGAGTTTTAAATGCATTTCAGAGATTAAAATGAAAGCCTTTCCATTATTTGAAGTAAAAAACACTTTTCATTACTCTATTTTTTTTTCCCCAGACTACATTACATTAACTCTTTCTATCCCAGTTTCAAACACTGGAGAATTTTCTGGGGGATTTTTTTATTTTATTTTATTTTATTTTATTTTATTAATTAATTAATTTATTTACTTTTGTAGAGACAAGAGTCTCACTTTATTGCCCTCAGTAGAGTGCCGTGGCATCACATATCTCACAGCAACTTCCAAATCCCAGGCTTAGGTGATTCTCTTGCCTCAACCTCCCGAGTCGCTGAGACCACAGGTGCTGGACACAATGCCCGGCTATTTTTTGGTTTTGCAGTTTGGCGGGGGCTGAGTTTGAACCCGCCACCCTCGGCATATGGGGCCAGCACCCTACTGAGCCACAGGCACTGCCTGGGGGACTTTTTAAATTCATTTCTTCCTGACACTCTGATGTAATTAAAAGCAAGTCAGATTTCATAAGACCCCAAACCTAAAGTACTCTAATGTTGGGGCTGCTACAATATTCATTTGTCACATTTAGTCTGTACTGCTTCAGAACAGACTGACACTTCTTCACAAAAAATTATCATTATAATTCCACAATGGTTAACAGATGTTTGAAAGTCAATATTGCTTGCTATAGTTTTTAGTTTTTCCTTTTGTGGACTTTGCATGATTGTTCAGTAGTTTTGTATCTTATGTTAAAAAAAATGAGATATTATCATGAGTTATTATACTAAATGTAAAAAATACAACAGTGAGTCTTTAATTGTATTTTTAAGAAAAATCCAGAACAACGGGAAAGACAGATTGAAGAAGGGAGATTGAAGCAGAATAACTTTGTGTCGTAACGATAAAGATGAGCCTGGGGTACCACACAGAGAGCAGCTGAGAGAGGCAGCTACTCTCAGAAGAGATGCCCTGGGACATGAATTTTAAGATGTTGTAATTCACAGGAGCAATAACAGAGAAGGAAACTGAGTTGTTGGGAGGGTCTGCAGGAGGAAAGTGCAATGAAGAAAGTCATACCCGGAGTTAACACTATCCAGTTACTTTTCAAACGCTCACTTTATTAAGGGCTTTCCTTGAAGCAAGCTCCAAGTTCTTTAGATTCATCAATTTGTAACAGTCCTGAGAAGAAATCACAATCATTCCCACACCTTGTCACGTATGAGAAATAAAAACTGCTTAGTATTAGGTAGAATGTTAAGTGTGAGGCATAGAGCAATATGATCATAAAACTAAACCAAGAGGGAACAGTTTAAAGTGGAGTTAATCATTTATGTCAATACCTTAATTCATGAATGGTAAAATACTTCTGTAGATTTTCAGCAGAGGAGTAGTATGTTTCCCAGGTCATGCTGGCCACCCCAGGAAGAAGGTTGGAACCAAGGGGCTCAGAATGAAAAGAGATATGCTTGGATGCCAATCTGCAAAGGAAAAGTATTCTGTGGACAAGAACCTGGAGGAGCCAGAGCAGGGCAGAGACAATTCATTTGACTCACACTGGAGGCTTGAGAATACCTACTTCTTCCACAAATCCAACATTTAATTTATATGGAAATATTGGCTAAAAGGATTCTCTTAAAGGGAAACCTAAGGCATTAAAAACAAGCAAAACAGCAATTTTGTGTGGAGACAAAGAATTAATCATTTTTAAAAAATGACATTTCTCTTTTTAACCACCCAAGAAATCAAATCCCAGAATGCAAATAGCATACAATATATTCTGTCTCTCTGATATATGTCTAGTGACATGAAGCAAATGTTAGATTTAAAGTGTGAAAAGCCTCTATGCCTGGGTGTTTAAAAGTATTTTTTCCAATATTAGATTTGGGTGTCTTAGTTATGGAAAAAAGCAGTGAGAAAAATAGGGAAGCCTAAGCTTTCAGCAGCAAAGGAAAGATTTTCTAAGTGTGCTGTTTCAATAACTGAGTCTTTTCATAGAAGGTGTTGTGACATCCGTGTGCCCTTTTAGACAAGTGACCCTAGATTGAGCCCAGGAATTTCCAAAGATCATTTTATGTAGGTTTTACTTTCTATTGTAAAGTAATTAAATTTAATGCTATATGATACAGTTGTATTTTAATTATGTGATAGAAAAACTACAATTTGTTGAAAAATTTATGAATTAAGAAATTCTTCCAGGGCTCAGCTTCTGTAGTACCATGGTTATGGCTCTGGCCACATGCACCAGGGCTGGTGGGTTTGAACCCAGCTAGGGCCTGCTAAACAATGACAACAATACCCAAAATATAGCTGGGCACTGTAGCAGGAACCTGTAGTCCCAGTTACTTGGGAGGCTGAGGCAAGAGAATTGCTTAAGCCCAAGAGTTTGAGCTTGCTATGAGCTGTGACAGCTCAGCACTCTACAGAGTGTGACATAGAGACATTATCTCGAAGAAAAAGAAAGAAGAAGAAGCAGAAGAGGAGGAGGAGGAGGAGAAGGAAATAATTCTCCATAGAAACAGTTGAAGAGTCTATTACCAATGCAAAAGTGAAGTATTTGTGATAGCAAGGCAGACAGGAAGATAAGTACTTGGGTGACAGACAGATGTGAATGACTCAAGGGCAGAGCTCATCCCACTGGGGAACATAGCACTAATTTGTCACTTTGGTAAGAGGGATGGAATGTGAAATATAGATAAATGCTATCAAATATACAGCCACAAAAAGTGACCAGTTTGTATGCTTACCATTGTCTGAGAATTCCCATTTAAATATACCCGATATAAATATTCCTGACAATTTTCCTTGCTTTGAAGCCTGCCCTGTCTGAAATGAATATTATGTTCCTGCTTTCTTTTGATTATTGTTAGCATGATCTATCATCCTCTATTTACTTTTGATCTATATGTTTGTATATTTAAAGTGAGTTTCTTGTAGATAACATGCAATTGGGTCTTTCTTTTTGATCCACTATGACAATCGCTTTCTCTTAATTGGTGCATTTAGACCATTGACATTCAAAACGATTACTGATACAGTCAAATTCTTGTCTTCCATATCTGATACAGCTTTTTAAGTGTGGCCTGTTTTTGTAAGCCATTCATTTTTTGACTTTTGTAATTTTAATTTTTTTTTTTTTTTTTTTTTTTTTAGTATGTGAGTGCTACTTTATTCTTTTTGCCTACTGTACAGCATTCCATTGTTTGGATAAATAATAATTTATTTAACTTTGTCCTCTAATATTTTTTTTTATTTTTACATATACATGTGTTAATTAGGTTTCTACTTTTTGCCTTCACAGAATTTAAAAGGCTTAAAATTTAATAATAATAGCAATGTTTAACATAAGGACTAGAAACAAAAACCACATAAAGAATGAACGAAGATAAACACATTCGGAAAACAGACGATTACTGCATCTAAATAGTAAGTAATATTAGTAATAATAATGCCAAGAAAGTAACGTTCACATTGTCAAACAAGACATTATAGAGTGCTTTGACTCTGAGGCTCAGTATGAAGTCATCAGTTAATTTCTTATTTTTTTTCCAAAGTCTCAAAAACTAGACAACTAATATTATATAAACAAAAACAAAGGAGAGTTTCAAAAAACAGATCATCCTAAATCTTGTAGACAATAGAAAAAGAAGAAATATTTCAAAATCATTCTACTTGATCTAGATATACCTGATATTGAAATTGGAGAAAATATATTATTATAAAGGGAAATTACAAACATATTTCACTTATAAATGAGTATGCAATATCCTAAACAACATATTAACAAGTTGAATTAAAAATTAATGTTTAAGTAATGTACTTTGGTCAAAATTTAATCCAATTTGTGTGAGAATTAGTCACTATTTTTTTTCCTTGTTTTTTTTGTTTTCTTTCCCTCACCCTCTCCCTCCTTCTCTGTCTGCTCTCTCCTTCCC
>CAUYRH010114789.1:0-14510 GCA_963574655.1 Perodicticus potto | reverse complement strand
GGACCAGATGGCTTCACATCAGAATTCTACCAAAACTTTAAAGAAGAACTAGTACCTATATTACTAAACCTCTTCCAAAATATAGAAAAAGGAGGACAACTACCACCCAACACATTCTATGAAGCAAACATCACTTTGATTGCTAAACCAGAGAAAGACCCAACACGAAAAGAAAATGATAAACCAATATCACTAATGAATATTGATGCAAAAATATGCAACAAGATCCTAACAAACAGAATCCAACAACACATCAAACAAATTATACACCATGATCAAGTGAGCTTCATCCCAGGGTCTCAAGGCTGGTTCAATATATGTAAATCTATAAATGCAATTCAGCACATAAACAAATTAAAAAATAAAGACCATATGATTCTCTAAATTAATGCAGAAAAAGATTTTGACAATATCCAGCATCCCTTCATGATCAGAACACTTAAAAAAAATTGGTATTGAAGAGACATTCTTAAACTAATAGAGGCCATCTACAGCAAACCCACAGCCAATATCGTATTGAATGGAGTTAAATTGAAATCATTTCCACTTAGATCAGGAACCAGGCAAGGTTGCCCATTGTCTCCTCTGCTCTTCAATATTGTAATGGTTGTTTTAGCCATTGCAATTAGAGAAGAAGAAAAGGTGATCAAGTGTATCTGCATAGGGTCAAAAGAGATCAAACTTTCACTCTTCGCAGATGATATGATTGTCAGAGATTCTACTACAAAACTTTTAGAAGTGATCAAGGAATACAGCAATGTCTCAGGTTACAAAATCCACACCCATAAATCTGTAGACTTTATATATACCAACAATAGCCAAGCTGAAAAAACAGTCAAGGACTCTACTCATTTCACAGTAGTGCCAAAGAAGGTGAAATATTTGGGAGTTTACCTAACAAAGGATGTGAAAGATCCCTATAAAGAGAACTATGAAACTTTAAGAAAAGAAATAGCTGAAAATGTTAAGAAATGGAAAAACATACCATGCTCATGGCTGGGAAGAATCAACATTGTTAAAATGTCTATACTACCCAAAGCAATATACAATTTTAATGCAATTCCTATTAAAACTCCATTGTCATATTTTAAAGACCTCGAAAAAATAACACTTTTTTTATATGGAATCAGAAAAAAACCTCGAATAGCCAAGACATTACTCAGAAATAAAAACAGAGCAGGAGGAATAATGCTACCAGACCTGAGACTGTACTATAAATTGATAGTGATCAAAACAGCATGGTACTGGCACAAAAACAGAGAGGTAGATGCTTGTAACAGAATAGAGAACCAAGAGATGAATCCAGCTACTTACCATTACTTGATCTTTGAGAAGCCAATTAAAAACATTCAGTGGGGAAAAGACTCCCTATTTAACAAATGGTGCTGGGTGAACTGGCTGGCGACCCTCAGAAGACTGAAACTGGACCAACACCTCTCACCATTAACTAAGATAGACTCTCACTGGATTAAATATTTAAACTTAAAACATGAAACTATAAAAATACAAGAAGAAAGAGCAGGGAAAACTCTTGAAGGAATCGGCTTGGGTGAATATTTTATAAAAAAGACTCCCCAGGCAATTGAAGCAGTATCAAAAATACACTACTGGGACCTGATCAAACTAAAAAGCTTCTGCACTGCTAAGAACACAGTAAGTAGCAGGCAGACAGCCCTCAGAATGGGAGAAAATATTTGCAGGTATGCATCTGACAAAGGTTTAATAACCAGAATACATGGAGAACTTAGATGTATTAGCAAGAAAAGAACAAGTGATCCCATCTCAGGGTGGGAAAAGGACTTGAAGAGAAACTTCTCTAAAGAAGACAGTCTCACGACCTACAGACATGAAAAAATGCTCACCATCCTTAATCATCAGAGAAATGCAAATCAAAACTACCTTGAGATATCACTTAACTCCAGTAAGATTAGCCCACATAACAAAATCTCCAAACCAGAGATGTTGACGTGGATGTGGAGAAAAGGGAACACTTCTACATTGTTAGTGGAAATGCAAACTAATACGTTCCTTTTGGAAGGATGTTTGGAGAATACTTGAAGATCTAAAAATAGACCTGCCATTTGATCCTATAATTCCTTTACTAGGTATATACCCAGAAGACCATAAATCATATTATAACAAAGACATCTGTACCAGAATGTTCATTGCAGCCCAATTCATAATTGCTAAGTCATGGAAGAAGCCCAAGTGCCCATCGACCCACTAATGGATTAATAAATTGTGGTACCTGTATACCATGGAATACTATGCAGCCTTAAAGAAAAATGGAGACTTTACCTCTTTCATGTTTACGTGGATGGAGCTGGAACATATTCTTCTTAGCAAAGTATCTCAAGAATGGAAGAAAAAGTATCCAATGTTCTGAGCTCTACTATGAAGCTAATTTATAGCTTTCATATGAAGGCTATATCCCAACTATAGCACAAGAATATGGGGAGAGGGGCAAAGGAGGGGAGGGGAGGGGTAAGGTTGGGGTAGAGGGAGAGCAATTGAGGGGCAACACCTACAGTGCATCTTAGAAGGGTACAGGCAAAACTTACTAAATGCAGAATACAAATGTCTTCTTACAATAACTAAGAAAATGCCATGAAGGCTATGTTAATCAGTTTGATGAAAATATATATGAAACCAGCACATTTTACCCCTTGATTGCACTAATGTACACAGCTATGATTTAATAATAATAAAAAATGAAATAAAATAAAATAAAAAGTTGTTTAAATCCCAGAAACAACAACAACAAAATTTTGAAGTAAAAACAATATAAACACACACAAAATAAATATATAAATAAATATAATACAAGAGCAACAAATTTTTATAGGCTGTAGTCTTTGGTTATGGAGCTTCAAATATGACACAGAAAACTACAGCTAGCGTAACTCAATAGAGGAATTAATACAGTACAATTTACTGTCCCCAGAATGTCAATCCTTTTCATAAAACACCTTGAATGTCACTATGGTTTTATTTGTATCCCCACAAAATTCATATGTTAAAGTCCTAACTCTGAACAGAATAGTCCTAACCTCATTTAGAAATGGGGTCATCATAGATATAATTATTGAAGATGAAGTCATACTGAAATAGGGTAGTCCTCTAATCCAATATGGTTGATGTCCTTGTAAATGATCACCATGAGAAGAGACAAACAAACACGCAGACAGAACAGGAAGACAAAGACAGAGATCAAAATGCTGCTTTTATGTACACCAAACATTGCCAGCAAATCCCCAGATGTCATGGAAGAGAGATAAAACAGCCTTATACCTCTTAGAGAAAGGTAAACCTGCCAACATCTTGATTTTATACTTCAAGGTTCAAAGTACCAGTTAGTGGTACCTTATAATGGTAGCTCTAGCAAACTAATATCAGTGTCAATTTCTAGAGAGAGACATAAAGCAAGAGGTCATTTGATGTTGGCAAATTCAACGTCACGTTCTGGACAAGATCTAAGTACTTGTCCTCAATAAATATTAAATAGTATTTTAACCTTTGTACTTCTAAGTCATAATTCCTGAATCTAATTATACTTCTAATTCATAATCCCTCAGTCTCTATATTGGCATTTAAATTTTGTATTTCAACTCATCAAAAGTAGCATCTAAGAAATTTAGTTCCTAAATAATACGGTTCTAGAGATTGAGATGTTAAATATAAAAGATAGTTGTTTGAAGAAATACCTACTCAGATATAAAAGGTAAAGGCCCATCAAATTTGTGCATGGTATCTCATCACTAGAAATTGTGTTTTCAGAATTCTCAAGACAATATTCTCTGGACTCAGTCTCTATAACATTGAAGAAATGAAGCCTGTTCAATGCCGAAAAACAAATGTGAGTGAAGATGGATCAACACATTTGGAATTGTGGTTAATCTTTTAAAGCTTTGTAGAATTAAGCTTACACAAGAAGTAAAACAATTTAATTGTCTCATTAGTCTTTCCAATTTCTGATGCATGAGAAAGACAATATTTGCAAAATATTGAGAAGGCTGAATCCAGACTGACCACTTTATGTAAAACTCTTAGAAACTTCTGGTTTCTACTCCCAGCCTGCACCTAAACAGAGATGATGCTATCACATTACCAAGAAAAAGGTAACTTCTCCTGGGTGATGTGATCTATCTCACCTTATTTGTGACCAATGACTGAGGAATTACCACTCAGAAAAGCAATGATAAATTTCCCTAAATTCTGAAAAATGACAAACCTTTACTTTAGTCAATTTCAAAAGAAAAATGTATTTCTCAAAATCATGTTAAAGTACCATATTCATTTTTTTTAAGTTTCTAAACAGAGACAAAACAATGCTTTTCGGTTCTGGGCTCACAGATGGATTCCTGCATTTGGCCATGGTAGAAAAGAAACTCTAGGATTTGAGATATTTATCTTAACACCAAAGCAAAGATTCTTACCCTTGTAAGTTCTACTACTTCATAAATCCTAGAATTATTCAAATAACATCCCCTTAGAAAAGATACTTCATTGGAATAAAAGCTAGCCAATAACAAAAGCTTAACTATTTCTTATAAATTCCCCGGGGGTTGAGAGTGGAGATGGCGGAGAGATGTCTTGAATATTGAGCTTCAGAGGTGTCTGTGTCTGCATTTAAGAACTTAATCCTAGAAATACTAAAGAGAGAAGCACTTTATAGTTCTCACCCCAAGAAATAAGGGCAGACTATCAATAATTCCATGAAAGGAAAAGGAAGAATACCAACAAGTAGACCCAAAGAAAGGAAATAAATGAGAGATTCAATTCTGTGCTACACTCCTTAATCACCACCTAAGATCCTATGAGTAGCCTTTTTAAGACAGATGAAAGAGCAGCTTGTATGAACAAGACAAATGGACAAAGGAGAACCTGATGTACTTTCCTAGATTAACCACTAAAAATTTGGTATAGCACCTAAAAAAAGGGGAAGGTGTGTATAATGCTGTTCTCTCTCTCCCCATCTCATCCCTCCTTTCCCTGCCTCTCTGTCTTCTCTCCTCATAGTCTCCCTCCTTCTATTTTTAAGTTAATCTCCTATTTTCTTGAATGCCTTAACATTAGGACAGTGGGAAGACAAGATTCTTGAAGCACTATAGTGGCCAATTAGCTACACATTTCATTTCCTCCCTGAAATTCCAGGTGGTAGCAGTGTAGAAAGATAAAAAATGTTCCAAAGAAATATAATTTTATCATATATAAGTAAGTGTTACACACACACACACACACATTTTATAAAAAAACAAATCAGTCCCAGGGACAAAGGTGCTGACTGGATCAAAATCTGTGGTTAAGTCATCCAAAGAGACTGATTGGGTGAGCAGAAGGCTGAAATCCTGAAAACACTAATATCTCAGGAATGAAGAAATTGTCAGATACAGAGAAAAGGAATTAGGCAATAAGCATAAGGAAGCCAGGGCCAAAAGTATGAGGCAATTTCATAGAAATGGCACTCCTAAAAGTAGAAAAGTGCTGAATTTGACAACAGCAAAGCTACTGGTGACTTTAGAAAGGGTAGGTCCTGGGGAATCAAGGATGTGGGAACCAAGGGGGAGCATTTAAGGAATGAACCTGAGTGGCAAGAGAAGAGACAGAAAAAAATAAACCAGTCTTTGAGAAATCCTGTTCATGAAAAGAAGAGAGAGAAAGCCTTGAAATTAAATGAGGTCAACTAAAGTTTGCTTTCTTATTAGTTTTAAGAAAAGAAAGCTTGATCCAAGGGGCATATTGGGGTACTATGAATCCTAAATCATATAAATGTTGTAGGGCTTCCTGGAAAAAAGGTAAAATTGCAATATACAATTAGTAACCTTATGCATAAGACATGAACCTATAAAACAACTAGAAGAAAATATTGCAGAAAAGTTCCATGAGATCTGGTGCTGATTTTTTATCTTTAACCCCCAAAGCAAAAATAGACTAATGGAATTATTTACATCAAATTAAAAAGCTTCTTCACATCAAAGGGAACAATCAACAAAGTGAAGAGACAACCTACAGAATGGGAGAAAATATTTGCAAACCATACTTCTGATAAGAGATTAGTTAATATCCAAAACATGTAAGGAACTCAAACAATTTAGCAGAACAAAAACAAGCAACCTAATTTAAAAATGTACAAAGTACTTGAACAGAATGGGTATATGAAAAACATGTCCAACACCACCAATCATGAAGGGAATGCAAATTCCCACATAGTCTACTGGAAAAACCACAACGAAATGTCACCTCATACCTATTAGAATGGCTACTAACAAAGAGACAAAGATAATCACTGGTGGGCATATGGAGAAAAAGGAAGCCTTGTATACTATCAGTAGAAATGTAAATTAGTCTATCTATTATGGAAAACAGTAAGAATAATCCTAAAAAATTAAAAGTAGAACAATCTAGCAATCCTACTATTGGGTATATATCCAAAAGAAATGAAATCAGTATATTAAAAAGATACTTGCACCCCCATATTTAGTATAGCATTATTCACAATAGCCAAGATAAAAAATCCATCTAAGTGTCCATCAGAGGATGAATTCATAAAGAAAATATGTTATATATACACAATAGAATACTATTAATTCTTAAAAAAGAAGGACATTTTATCATTTGTGAAATCATAGATGAACCTGGAGTTGAAATAAGGCAGACTCAGAAAAACAAATACTGTATGAGCTGATTTTTATGTGAAATATATATACACTGTATATAGAAATATATATTCAACCATGTATATACACATGTGAAATATATAGAATATATATGAAATATATAGATACAGTAAAATGTTAGTTACCAGAGGCTGAGGGTAGGAAAGATGTTGGTCAAAAGGTAAAAAAATTCAGTTCAATAAGAGCTTCAAACTATCTATTATACAGTATGCTGACTATAGTTAATAACCATATATTTCCCACTTGAAAACTGCTCAGAGCAAATTTCAAAGTTCTTACCACAAAAAATTGTGGGAGGCAAAGCATATGTTACCAAGCTCATGATACATGTCTTATACACCATAAACACTCTTTGGATGTTTTTCATTTGTCAATTTAAAAAATAATAAAATTAGTTATACCCTTTGATACATGAAGGGATTAATAAACTGTGGTGTATGTAGAATATGGAATATTATTCAACCAATAAAAGGTGGAGACTGTATCCTTTGTTCAACCTGGATTGAACTGGAGACTGTTCTCCTAAATGACATATCACAAGAATAGAAAAACAAGTGTCCCATGTACTCACTATTAAATTGGAATTCGTAGGTTAACAATTCCATGTTCACACGAGAGAAAAACTCAGTGAAATTCAAGTAGGAGAGAGGAAGGGAAAGGCTTGGGAAAATTCCCACCCAAGGGGTACATTGCACAGGTACATTTCACACTTAGTGAAGGACAGACCTACAAATTGGACTTTTACCTTATGAAAGCAAACTATGTAATCTAATAATATGTACCCCCATATTAATCTGAAATTTAAAAAATATTTTATGTAAAAAGTTACTTATAAAGATAATATTAAGATGAGAAATCTACTTATAAATTTTAGGAGAATGATTAAATATCTAGAAAAAATAATATTATTATTATTATTTAATTGTCTGTTATACCTCTATATAGTATAATACTCTGTCTATAAAATACTACCTTTATATGTATGATAGCTTCTTCTTTTCTTGAGCACAAGGGACTCCCTGCTCTGGAATGCTGTTAATGCCTAGACTCACACATTCCAAAGGAGTGAAACTTTGATCAGTGAGAGAATAAACTAGTGAATAAATGTTCTCCATTTTATCCCCACAAAAGACAGTCTGGAGGTGCAGTTGATAACTTTTGGGACCCATGGTCCCACTGATACAGCAATCAAGCATTTTTGGAGGTAGGCAGCTCCTTAACAGGCAGCCTCTCCTCATCTGTCCCTCCTGGTCCCTCATCCCTGCCCTCTTGGTTCATACTCCCTAATGATATACTGCAGTAGCACATAAAACTCTGACTCAAGCTCTGAATTTGGAGGAATTTAAGTCTGATTTTTAATACTCATACATTAAACATTTTTATTTTAGATTCATAATCAATTAATAACATGTGAAGCTTAAGCTGAAAAATTGAAAAAGCCTCCATTGAGATTCTCGATCACTATAAGATTTTAGGGCATTTCAAGTTTTCTTGTTCAGAAACTTACATATTATTTAAATTATAGGCATAATTAACTAGTTCCTTCACAATGTCCTTGTATAGCACCACATTATGAGTTTAACTCCATCCGTGTCAGTATTTTGTGGCAACTTTCTCTTATCCAAATCCCCAAAATTTCTGTAGCCATTTCAATGCCACTGGACATAAGAAGTGTGATCCAAAGGAAGTCAGTCTGGGAAGAGACAGCATTTTCAATCAGCTTCTCTTAAAATATCTTACTTTGAAAAATTTTTTGAAAATATACCACTATGAAGAATATTGGCCTTGAACGGGGCATATGCAAAAGGTGATGCGCTATTCAACAGAGTGGGTACTGAGCATGCAAACACAGATATAGTGTGTTTTATACATGAACTACCATGTGTAGTGGGAGGACGATTTACCTCAACCTGAGAGGGGTGTTCAGAGATAACACCTTTGCATGGGGGAAGGAAGTTTTAAGAAAGGCAAGTAAATAGAAAGGCTAGTTTTTGAAAATGTAGAGTTTATTTTGAGGGTGCCTTGGTAATGGCTGGCATGAAGATATTACTGGGAAGTCAGGCCCAGGAAGAGGATGTACAGGGTAATATTGCATAAAAGTAAGGGAAAGGAAAGCTAATTGAGACAGGGTTTCATTTCATGTGGTGACCAAGGATGACAGAAACCAGAGGCATGTATGCATGGAGAAAATCAAATGTACATGAAATACGCCATTACTTGATTTCATCTTACCATTTTTACTGCAGATTCTGAGATCCCTGATTAGGAAGAGGAAAAAAAAAGGAAATAGCAGTCCCTGATTTTCTGGGTCTCAGTGTCACATGGAGGTAAACTATGGAGGTTTATAGGATGTGGAAGGAAGCAGATGATAATATATAGTACATTAAGAAAAATCAATAATCTTGACTGAGAGCTTTAAATAGATTGTTGGCAGTTGTTTGTGATCCCAAGTAGTGTGAATCTTGACGAGAGATCTAACATGGATTTTTTTTTTTTTGAGACAGAGCCTCAAGCTGTCACCCTGGATAGAGTGCCGTGGCATTACAGCTCACAGCAACCTCCAATTCCTGGGCTCAAGCAAGTCTCTTGCCTCCGCCTCCCAAGTAGCTGGGACTGCAGGCGCCGGCCACAACGCCCGGCCATTTTTTGGTTGCAGCCGTCATTGTTGTCTGGCGGGCCCAGGCTGGATTCGAACCTGCAAGCTCAGGTGTACGTGGCTGGCGCCTTAGCCCGTTGAGCCACAGGCGCCGAGCCCTAACATGGACTTCTAACCCCATAAAGTTCAATTCTTAGAAGAAGGGGAGAAAGATGATTAGTTCAGGTTCAAATGTAAGCTCAGATGGAAGAAATGATCTTGGCTACACGGAGGCCTGATTTGGGATAAGAATTTTGATGAACACCATCTCCTACCCCTTATATCTGCTGTAAACGTGACCAATTGCACTACAGTAAGAATCAACTCCTTCATTGAAAAGTAAAAAATATGAATTCAAATAATATACAAATTCAAGTTAGTAAATTTGCTTTCTCAAACTGTACTTTGAAACTCAACGTATTAGTTTTTCAGGATCACTAATAAAATTGGCAGGACTTTTCCTTGTCATTTCTACCATGTAAAATTTTAATAAAAGAGCTGTTATTTGGCTATATTCAATATTCAGGAGAAAAAATAAGTAGTCCCTCAACCTTCATAGCAACAGAGTTATGTAAGTAAACATCAAACCATGTATATGAGATAATACCACTTTTCAGACCGTGATGGTTTAAATTACTTCAAAATTGGATTATACATAGACAGTATGCTCTGAAAGAGTTAATTTACTACTTAAAGATAATCCAGATAGTTCCAAAGAGGATTAGTTAGCTCACCCGCTTCAAGTGGATAAGTGTGCAATTGCAAACACTAAGGCTCACAAGAAAATGAGGAAATACCAAGCAGGGGAAAAGGCATACATTGCTAATCTCTGACTCTTAACAAGACTGAGGAGCAGTTGTCTGGTCAGATCAGCACACAGAGCCACAGGCCATGGTGGCACACCCTCCTCACACAATGCAGCCTCAGAGAAGAAAGCAGCATGGACACTCAATATCAGATGAAAGAAATAAGGATGTTTCCCTTTGCTCATGCCATTCCCTAGCAATACCCCAAACATTTATGTATAATGAACTAAAGGAGAATGATCACGGAGCCACAGGACACAAAGAAATGTGAAAATGTTCTTTTACCCAATTGTCACTTAAGTGCTGGCTCACGTGCTTAGAGACCCAGATAGGATACTTGACCTTCAAATGCTAATTAAGGTGTTTGGCATCTCTTCCCATTACCCTCCCTCCCCTTTTTTAAATTTATGTATTCATTTATTTATTTCTTTTTATTAAATCATAACTGTGTATATTCCCTTTTGGATTTGTTTGTTTTCTTTTGCTGTTTCTGTTTTTTAACTGGCTAGGTTTGGGCAGGGAGAAGTTGGAGAGAGTCAGAATATGTGTGCATTCATGCATGAAGTATCTGCGTTAAATGGTATAAAGAATAGCTAGAAGTAAGGTTAAAAGGAAACATCCTTGGCAAAATTGGGAGTGGGGGTTCCCTTAACATTTTATAAGCTACCTACAATTTCTCTAACCTAATCACCTTGAAATATTTCTTGCAAAGCTGATGTTCTCTATCTTCTCATCTTTGACTTACCTTCACATAGCAGAGCTAAAATCTACAAGTAGAAAAATAGCTGTCTAGAATTAAGCACCTACTGTGTGCCAAGCACTTGAGATATATTACTTAACTCTGCTGTTGTTTTAATGTTTGTCTCTTCCAAAACTCTTCCAAACTGCTGGAATTTAGTTGCTATTATAAACATATTATGAGGTCAGACCATTACGAGTTGTTTAGGTTAAGAAGGCTCTGCATTAGAGTAATACTGTTATTGAGACAGTAGGTTTCTCCTTCTTCCACGTTTTCTTGCATCACCTGCAGTCTTCCACTATGTTGTGAGACAGCAAGGACCTTTCCATATGACAGCCCTTTGATATTAGACCTCCCAGCCTCCATGACTATGAGCCAATAAATTTCTGCTTATTTTAATTTATCTGATCTAGAGTGTTCTGTTATGGAAACACAAAACAGACTATGAAAACTCCACATAAAAATCCCTCTTTGATGGAATTTAGGTTCACAAACTGGCTTATATTCTAATAGGGAAGAGATGATGTTACATGTTGGAAGACTAAATCTTAGAGCAGCTGAGGAACTTTCAACTGATGCAGCCAGAATCCAAGACTGGGGTCTCTCTGACACTTATTCTACAATTACTTACCAGGCTCTTACTATATACCCAAATCTATATTCAATTTAGTGAGAGATATCAAGGGACAAAACATATGAACTATAAAGTTTTCAAGTGAAACAAAGCTTTATCTAGCATTAAACAATTACAAGCACAGTTTATAGAATAATCAATGTAACCAAAGGTCAGAGAAGGTAGAAAAATTATGGGAAACATAATCACAAAACATTTTTTTAGAAGATAAGATTGATTCAGGGTTGAAGGATGGACACCTCTTTTACAAATAAGTGGCCTTTCCAAATTGCCCACCTTCATCAAGAATCATGAAGTGTTTTTGGAGGGTATGTTTGATTTTGTCATTAAACATATGTTCCAGTTCTCGCTTCTTCTTGAATTTTTCTCTTTTGTTTTCTAAGCATTATTCTCTTCAGTCTGGAAACTCTATGTTTCCTATGCATATTTTAAGTTTGCTGCATTAGTACCCATAAATCATACCTTTCTTTAAACTCTCTCAGCCCATGGCCCTCAAAGTACCATGATATTCATAGACCATGACTTCCCCTCTCCCTCTGCCTGATCTTCAGCCACTTATCATCCTCAACTGTCAGTGTTCCCTAAGGTTCCCTTCATCCTTAGTTTTCTTTATTTTATACAAATTATTCATGCATTACCCCCACCCAATCTCACTACCATAGCCACATTATACACACCTTAATGATATCTCTTCTAAGTTCTGCTAAACCCAAACAGACATCAACAAGAGATGCCATAAGCACTCACATAACAAATAAAAAATAAAATTGTTTATTTTTGTTTCTCTTACCACCAACCCCTCCATAAGAGCAAAATAACATACATTAAAAACAAAACAGAAACAAACACTGGAGGTTTTATTTACGTATGCCATATCTCATAAAATGGCATCACCACCCATTTAAACACCCAGTTCGAAACCTGGAAGTAACCAGAATACTCTCTGTTTTTCACTTTTGCATCACATAAGACACTGATCAAACTTTATCTATTCTACTTAATATGGATCCCTCCTTAATATGCTATCCCTCCTCTCTGTTCCTATCACCACTGATCCTGCCTTTGTCTATACAGACAGCAATGCTTTACTTTCCTGAAGAGAATTTCTCCTCACTAGTCTTTCCTAACTACTTTCCTCTTTCACGTATGTAATGTAAGCTGCCGCCAGAGTGATTCTTCTAGGACAGATGTCATTCCCTAACACTCCTCCAGATTCACCAACAAAATAAACCCAAACACTTTTTCCATGTTACACAAAGGTTTTATGATCTGGACTATGTTAAATTCTCCAGTTTCAAGTCCCATCAAGTTATATTACTAGAAAGTATTTAAACAAACTAAACCTTCATTCTTATGAAGAATCTGTCTATAGTTCTCTGCATATGTAGTCTATCTGTAAAATTTTACTCATTCTTCATGATCAGGTTAAAGCATAATTTTCTCTTGAAATCTTTGCTGACTACCAATTTATTCCCACTCCAGGAAGAGTTTATTATATTTTAATGCTGTTAGTCTACCCTATATATTTTCATTTGTGGTACTTATCAAAATTATTGTAATTACCTGCTTTTGTGTCCATATGTCTAAGTAGATTGTGAACACCTATTATTAAGGAATATGAAAAGAAGCATTTCATTTATTAGTAAACTATTATGTATAATGCAAAGTACTAGGATCTTTTCCATGGGACTAGGTGAACCCAGAAAGGGTTCCCTTGAATACTTTTATCCAAATAAAGGTAAACAGGAATTGTTCCCTAACGTGTTCCAGTGTTTTTTGAGAATTAACTTTCCATAACATTTCTCCAAACTACTCCCTAGTCTAAAAGCAGCAGAGTACAAGAATTTTCCTCCCCATACACTCTAGTTCATCATCTCTCTCTTTCAGTTCAGCTTACATGATGGGATTCAGGTTATTGATCTAAGTAACAATAATTAAAATAACATTTTTATTCAATAAACATTAACAGAATTATCCACTATGTCTCAATACTCTTCTAGACATTTAGAATTAATCTTTAAAAAAAAACCCACTAGGTTAAGATCCCTGCTTTCATGTCATACACAAGAGAATATAAGACATCCTACAATAAAAAGTAGATATGATAAATACATAAATTATTTAGTGCTATGAAAATGAAAAAGCAGAACAGAATAAGAGACATGAGGAGGGTTGGGAGAACAAGGAAGGGGGGACGAGTGAAATGAATGGCTAGGGGAAGCTCCAACCAGAAAGTAATACTTAGGTATTTTAGGTATTTAGGTATTTCTAGGTATTAGAAATTCATGTTTAAGAACAGGAAAAGCTAGTGGTAGAAAGCAAGAGAAATTATATTTTAGTTGTAGTGGAAAAGTCTTTATAATTATAACGAAGTTAAGTCGTTTAGACCTAAATAGAGAAAAGCCATATTAGACTTTGTCTTAATGGCACTTGCAGAAAGTGGTCCTGATTAGCAAAAATGTTGCAATAATATTGGATATCTTATAAACCTCTTGAATAACCTGTAATACCTATTTTGATCAATCACCACATCAATATGACACTAACGCATTCAAAGGTAAAAGTCCTATTTACCAAGGAAAAGATCAATTAATTTGAAACGGGAAGGGGACACACTTTATAGAAATTTGAAGTTGTTGGTCAATATCTACAGAATTAGTTTGATAGGAAGAATAAGTTTTGGTGTTCTGTGACATAGTACAGCACAGGTAATAACAATGTGTTGCATATTTAAGATAACTAGAAAAAGATCCTGAAAGTTTTTGCCACAAAGAAATGATGGGCTCAGCGCCTGTGGCTCAACGGGCTAAGGTGCCAGCCACATACACCTGAACTGGCGGGTTCAAATCCAGCCCGGGCCCGCCACACAACAATGACGGCTGCAACCAAAAAATGGCCGGGCGTTGTGGCAGGTGCCTGTAGTCCCAGCTACTTGGGAGGCGGAGGCAGGAAACTCACTTGAGCCCAGGAATTGGAGGTTGCTGTGAGCTGTGATGCCACGGCACTCTATCCAGGGTGA